>PVLD010003858.1:0-135055 GCA_004027595.1 Dinomys branickii | reverse complement strand
AGTACCTGAAGGCTTGAAGATTCCAAGGTGCCAGTCTATCCTTTGGGGCTTTCTGCGCGGCTCGCCCGATGCACACGAAACGTGAGACCGCTGGGCGTTGCCGCCGCCAGAGAGCCGCTCTCTGTCGGGAGTCGCCGGAGAGCTGCGCCGGGTCGGGGGGCGGGAGGGATCGAGCCGTCTGTACTCTCGGGGCGCCAGGACCCAGCAAATCCCTTTCTCCCGCGCGGCTCGCCCGACACGCGCGAAACGTGGGATTGCCGGGCGTCTCCGCCGCCAGCAAGCCGATCTCTGTCGGGAGCCGCCGGGGGGGCTGCACCGGCTCGAGAGGAGGGGGGGGGCCCGAGGCGGCCGTGCTCCCACTGCGCTTGGACCAATCCCAGCTTCTTCCCCGCGGGGATCGTCCCCGGCTCCCAGCGTCTGGGACTTTCCCACGTCTCGCCCCGGCAGCCTGGTCCGCCCTACCACATCTCCCCCGGCATCTCAGAGAAATACGCCCAGTTTAAACTTCCCAGCTGAGGTCCCGGCATTCACGCTCGCCAAGTCTGTCTCGAGCTGGTGGTGTTTATCAAGGAGGCTCGCTCCCTTGCTGCTCACCTGGTCGCCATCTTCCTATCTCAGTCTTGAGAAGGACATCCTGCCTGGACAATTTCAGTCATGAATCACTAGGCAACCTTGTGTCTTGCAGTACTAACTTTGCAAAAGTATAAATAAATGACCTTACGGTGATTGTCCAGTCCTCTTTTCCCATGTGAAAGGAGAACTTCACCTGACCTCAGTTCTTGTCTCTTGTCTTGATTTTCTAAATCACTTTGCCATTTTCCCCGGGACCACTGAGAACCTGTGAGCCACATGTACCAGACTGATATGTTTGTTCTCCACCCAACATTTGAAAATCACTACCCCATGTTCACCTGCTCATCATAAACTTGCTCCTCCTGCTGACCCCTCTGTCATTTATCCCCGGTACTGAAAGTGCTGCCCAAGGCTCAGATATTGATCACATGAAAACTGTTTGAGTTTTCATTTTTATACTGCTCTGGATCAACTCTGCTGCAGATTTCCCATGGGCAATTCCGAGGATCCTCTAGGGACCACTTTCTTTTGGAATCTGTCGTCCTGATGTAGGAAGCTGCTTTTCACCTTGAATTCTTTCCCTCCACAGTTCTGTAGCAGTTCCAGTAGACTCTTCCCTGATGACTCGTTCAAAGAGAATGGGTGAGGGAGACAACAGCAGGAGAGACCTGAGCATGAATGAGCCGAGTGAGAGTTCCCTCCACTGGGCAGACGCAGGTGATAATTGAGACGCATGTACGTGTGTGCATCCAAAAAGTGAATGGCTTCCTGGGCTCCATGAAAGAGCACAAATTCTCAGGTTTCTCAGGCATCCTGGTAATTCCATCTAGTTTCTCCATCCTTGGAGAACCAAATTCCATGGCATTTCTTCTACAAACAATCAGGGAACGCCTTCATTTGGAAGTATTTCTTTTCTTTCTCCTAAGTTCATCACCATTTTGGTACTACTATTATATTCACCCTACAAAAGCATGTATTTAGAATTTGCGTGTTATGCATCTAGTACGAGTGATTAAACCCAGGACCTTCATATGGAGCTCTATCCCAAGCCACTTTTTTTTCTAAGTTTGAGACAGGGTCAGTCTCGCTAAGTTGCCTGGGCTAGATTTGAACTTGCAATCCTCCTGCCTCAGCCTCCAAGAGTGCTGGGATTATAAATGTACACCATCATGGTTGGCTACATTTAGAGATTAATGCATGCCTAGCACTGTGTCAGACACTGGGGTCATGATGGGAGGCAAGCTTGGGTCTGTTTCTCATTTTAAAACCCTCAGAGTCAAAAAGCAAGGGCAAAGGTACAGGCACAGCCCTGATTATATAGCTATACACAGTTAAAAATGATTTAGTGTATTGTTACAGAGTCTGAGGTGGCTTCCCTAAAGAAGTCTGATGAATGGACATCTGAGAGATAAGAACGCAAGAGGGGTGAGTAATTCCAGACTCAGAGAATAGGGCAGGAAGGAGCCCCGTGGAAGGTGCAGGTCACGGGCAGACCGCTGGCCAGCGGTGTATGTAGACGAGGTGGGAGAGAATTGTCAGAGTCAAAGGTAGAATAACAGACAAGGCCAGGCCACAGGGACCTTAGAGCTACTGTGCTCTCAAGTACCTCGGCTATTCTAAAGGAGACAATAGTAAGTGATCGAAGAATTTCGAGTACGGGAGAAGTACAAGAATGCCAACAAAGTCTCAACTCTGCCGCTCTGTCGTGAACTCCTGGAGGACAGATGCCCCATCCTCTTCACCTGTGAATTAAAATGTCCATTGCCTGAGCCTGAAGTGCCATAAATGTATTTAGTTTTTAATTATTTGAGGGAAGATAAAAGCATGTAACTCGGGAGTATAAATTACGTAAATAATGCAGCAATCATTCTTTTCCGGTAACATGAATTGTTTGCCACCTTTTATTGTTTTTGAGAGGTCGGTGAGGGAGAGGGTGGTGTTTGTCTGTCCTGTTAGAGCTCTTCCTCTTCCTCCTCGTGAGCTTCTCTGAATGCACATGACCATCAGAATGAGACTAATTCCTGGCGTATGCGGCAGCTTGCTGCAGTTGTGTGAAATCTGGCCGCTGACAGGTAAGTGAAAGTGTTACCGGGAACTTCTGGGGAGTCTTTTCAAAAAGGAAATAGACCCTCTTTGTCTGTTCATGAAAATCTGATAAATATCTGGAGTTGTTTTAGCTGTCTAGACATTGGAGGGACAAATGCCTTGAGCTACAGACACAAGAGCAGGATGTTAGAATCAGGGTCTCAGATGCTATTCGGGAGTCCAGACAAGCTCTAGGTGGTCTATTTAATCACTTTACCTATGCAGTATAAACTTCAGATTCATGTAAGGATCTGTTGTTGGGTCTCAGTGTCTAGCAGCTGAAAGCAATTTGCGACTGAGACCCAAACTTTAATTGTAGGCATATTGACATTTATATATATACAACTGTATAACTGACAGATATTTTAGTTGAAGACATTGATCTTTGAACCAGAAAGTTCTAACTTGACTAAAATATCTTCTACTTAATTTGGGCTTCATTTTTTTCTCATTAAAAATACTTCTTATTTTATTTTTAATGAATAGGGAATTAATATTCTAAGAGAAAATCAACACATCTGGCTTCTAAGTTTGCAAAGTTATTCTCTGGAGATTGACTTGGCTTAAGGAAACCTCTAACTAATTAAAAGGGACTGTGAACTTCTGAATGATGCCAGTTTTACAGACCTTATGGGACCCTCATTGTTTCTAAAATAAAAAAGAAAAAATCCCAAGAACAATTTGCTGACTCCTATCAAAAGTTTTAAGAACATTTTAACTCACCAATGGACAAGATCAACAAAGAAGCTGAACATCATGTTTTAGCAGCAGTGTCTCCAACTAAAACCGTCTAGGGGGAGACTAGATCAGTAATACTACGTGTCTCTCAGAGGCCAGTGATCCCATGTATCCATAGTTCATGCAAGCTTAAGTATTATGCTAACTGCACAAAAAGAAGTAAAATGGATTTTGAGAATATTTTATTTAATATAAGATGGAACAAATATAAAATTATTAACAAGATATATATCTTTATTCTCAATATCCAGAATCTGTTGTGTAGTTTGTCCGTGTAGCACATCTGGCTTAGAGACAGGGGCTCTGTAATTGCCCAGTACCACGTGTGGCTAATGGCTTCCATATCGGGCAGCGTAGCTCTTGGCAGCTCCTGCCTTCCTTTTTACTCACTGTCTCATTGCCTGCACTTTTTCTAAACAACTCGGCCTCACCTGGTTTAGTTTTACTTCCCCCAGGATTCATTTTCCAGATCTTAGAAATATAATATTTGAAGAGGCAGACCCATTACTAAAGAAATATTCAGGAACCACATTGTTCCAGGCCTAATAAAAACAACTCTTAACCATTCCATAATGCTGTTTCTAGCTCTAGAGACAGGTTCTGTTTCCTGCTACCACACTCTCTCACCCTCTCACCCAATGAGTCCTTAGCTCAACTCCTAAATACTCTGAATTTAGCCTTTCCCATCTCTTCTTTTTGTTTGTTTTTTTTTTTTTTTGTCTCTTTCAGACAGTGTCTCACTATGCAGTTCAGGCTGGTGTTGAGTTCACTTTGTAGCCCAGGCTGGTATCAAACATGCAACAATCCTCCTGCCTCAGCCTCCCAAGTTCCCATCTCTTCTTATTGCAGCAAGTAGTTTGGCTCCTAGCTTCCTCTGTCTTTGCTCAAATGTCAGTAATGCAAACCCAACCTCCCCGCAAATTCTTCAGTGACTACCTATTGGTCAAAGGATAGATTACAACACTCTTAGTAGATATAAAAGCATTCAAGGACATTTGCCATTCAGTTCTTCCTAAATCTCTAGCCACCTATCTTCCCTCATTAATAGGGGCCAATCTCTAGAGTAAGTCACTGTAACTGCTTGAGTTCACTGTGGATATCCAAGTCCATCTACACACTTTGTGTTTCTGCATGTTTTTCTCAGCTGCCTAAATATCAATCCCATGTGCCTGTGGTTTGCTCTTCTGTGATCTCTTCCATCCTAGCCTGGATCCCAGGCAGAAGTAGAGATGCCATCTCTTATACCTTCTTTAGGTTTGGCATTTGCCAATTCCTTTTCTCCCCCACATTTGTTATCAGTGGATATCGATTGCACAGATTAATAGATTTCACTGTGGAGAATGTGTACAATGTCTCTTTCATTATTCACTAGGGAACTAGCATCCTAGGGGTTCTGTCTGTCTCATCAAGGCTAATAGTATCCTTGACACATGATAGTAATTAAGGGATGAGTGTGAAATGAACGGATGAAAGAATGAAAGAAGGGGAGTTGAGAGACGTCATGTACACGTACCAATTCCCCAGCATGAATATAATCAACATGTACTACAGACCTGCATCAATAAAAAACAAAAGAAAGAATGAAGGAAGCACATAGCCTTCCAGCTTTATTCTGACTCCCTTACACATCTTTCTGCTGTAATTTAGATGCTCTCTCCAGTGTCACGGTAGCATGATACGGTCATTCCTGCCTCCTCTCTTCTGTTCACACCTTTGCATCGCCTCTTTGTTCTTTCCCTGTTGCTCTCAGCATCTGAGGCTAAAGTCCCCATAAAGTTTAATGACTTCCTTTTTGAGTCTTTTGCAGCCCACAGTAATTTTCTCTTTAATATTTTCCTATGGAAATGATCACCTAGATTTGTCTGATAAGCATATGCTTACTATATTTTAACACTTCTTATGAATGTTTTCTCTTTCCCTGTTGAATTGGTACATTTCCTGGGAGGAAAATCTGCTCTAAACTTTTTGGTTTTCTCATTCCATAGACTAGTACCAGTCTCCTGACCCTCACAGGAGATCAACAAATGTCCTTTGAGTCAATGAACTATCACAGCAAGGCACAACAAACATTCTTCTGCACGTGTGCTGTTTCTAACATTAAAAATATCACTTTTTCCTCGCTAATATTCAAATGCCTAAAGTTTCAAGAAGAAAGAAAAATTCACTTTGATGTCATGTCTATTTACCCAGAGGAAATCATTATGGAAGTGTGACCATGAAAATAATTTTCATGTTGATGAAGCATTCCTGGAACTGTGCCAAAGAAGCAAAGATCATTAAACTACTAGAATAAAAGTTTAACAGGCACCACTTGTTGAAGGAAAACAAAGTTAATCCCATAAACAAATGTTGTACGTGCTTAGAGGGATTATCCTTTTTACAAGTGTAGATAATGGTCTACTTTTAAAAAATCTGTTTGTTGATTAAGAACCTTTTTTCCAATATTGCAATTAGTTTGTCAGAACTGATTACAGACTCATTTTTCAACACTGCTCCAAAAATCGTGCATAAATTTCCCTTCCATCTGCAGTCCTCCCTTGTTCATGCAATATTCTAGTTAATGCACACAGAGTTTGGTAAGCAAAATGAGACTGAGACTCTAATAAGCTCCTCAATGAATTCACAGGCAGAGATGACAAAATACCTCTAGGGGAGCAATGGGTACATTTAGAACTTCAGACAATGCTCCTTAAAGATATAAGCTTGCTGCTTGCCTAAGACTAATTTCTAGACAGAGCAGATTTAACCATACAATGCAAAAAACAAAAAACGAAAAAAAGATTTAGCAAACGAATGCAAAATAGATGTGTCAACCCTTAATGCTCCATAACTGGTTTTTCCTAGCATAGAAATAATAACTCTGTGGCTCTTATTCCTCATTTTTTAGGTTATAGGTGATTTAACTACCACAGAAAAAACTTCAAACAAAATGTCACTTTAACTGTAATCATCAGTACACACTGCTCTTTAGTCTTTCATCCCTGAGTCTTATTTTAATGAAAGTTTTAAAGTGTCCTATTCTGATTAACCAGAGAGTTCGTGATTTCTCATTTGTCTTTTCCCTGCTTCTCTCCCTTCCCGTGGTCCTCCCCCATTACTGGGGTGCAAATGCTTCTCTAATAGGAAGCAAATGAAAAAAGTGAAGTCTACTTCTCTTTTTTTTAAAGTCCGGCTGGGAGAACAGCACAAGTCTTCAACAGGTTGGGTGTAATGAAATTCAGAGAAGATAGAAGTCATTAGAAAGATCCATAGCATGCCCTTTTTAATTTAACTGAAAACCCTACATAATATAAATTCAAAGATTCATCTGTTGGAGACAGTTGCTGTGGGGTTTGATGTAGGCCAGTTGGTTGGAAGTCTACAGTCCCTGCCCACTATCCTTCCTGTTACATCATTCCTGTAAATTACACCTTCCATGTTTGGTAGTTAAACAAAGTCTGGCGATGAATCTGCATGGATACATCTCATTTTTATCTATCTCTGCAGGTTTTTGCAGTTGCCTTGAGCCACCCAGGTGTATGGCTTTGCGTTTGGTTTTGGCCACGTGTCTTTCTAAAGCCTCTTCATTTGGTTTTACTTAAAACTACTTGTTTTCTGTCTGTAGTCAAGGTAGGATAGAAGAAATAAAGATCAGTAGAAAGAACACAAGGTGACTATAGTTCTGAGCCACGATTAAAGTTTTCCAAAGTGATCCATGTCTGTGTCCATATCTTCACTCCCTAGGCTTATGAAAAGCCTCAAGACTCAGCTGGTCCCCATCTCATATACTAGTTTACAACCTGGCCAGAAAACTTCCTAAGTCAAATTGGCTGATACACTTCTTCCCTGGAGATAAAGGGATGAATTGAGATAAAGGAGAATTTGTAACTGGGACCTAGAAATGAGGCCAGTAGATGTCTAAATCAACTATATGGATACAGCTGGGCATCTCTGCATTCATTTAAATGTGTCTCTTCTTATCTTAAAGCTCTGGGTCAGATGTGTGCTCAGCCCTGCTCATAGACATGGTAATCACTTAGGGAGAGTCTGTAAGGGTTGATTCACTATACGTTTACCTAGTTTGTTCATCCTCCTTCAAGACCTAGGGCACCAGGATGAGAGTAACTACAGTGATGATTAGGGTTTGCCGGGATACCCAACTTACAATGCCCGGTTCCAAACCCCCGGAGCAACACCTAGCAGTCTCTAAACCTACAAGGGCCCCCAGACTATAGGAAAAGTAGATCCTTGAAAACCACCCCTTAATGAGATCACAGCTCCCCCACTCAAAGCAGTAGCAATTACCCCACCATATAATGGAAGCACCCCCCCCCCCCAAGCAAGCACAGTCACCTCATAGGGACCAAATTACACCTCAAGCCATAAGGATTCCTCTGGGCTATGAAACCAGGACTGAGATGACAGCTGAATGGACACCTCAGACAACTCATATAATCTGGCCTTGTGCTTCTGGGAGCAGACCAGCCTGCAGCCCTGCATGGCATGAGCTTCTCCAGTTACCTTAACTGGAGACCCTTTCCTATTCTCCCTTCCTATCTACCTCTACCTAATAAATCTTCCTGTGAGTTTTCACTAGCACATCTTGAAATTCTTTTTCTGTGATGAGAGTAAAAACCTTACTTGGAAGGCCAGTTTGAGGCCCCTATCACTTCCTTGGCTGATAACATACCTAAGAATGTATTTAGTGTTAAATTTAGGCATGACAGTACAACCAGCAGTATGACTCACAAGAAAACGTTTGGCAGTGAAGAACTGAGTCTCACACATGTTGAGAACATAAAAGAGAAAAAGAAAGGTGACCCCCTAGCTCCAGTTCCTCATCTACCAAGCTGTGGGTGTCAGCCCCCATGTGTGACAAAAGGAATGATGGCTATTTTCTGGAAAGCTGATTTAGGAGAGCAGATTCAATGGGGCCTGAGTACTGTATTGAATCAAAAATTTTGCCATGTGTTCAAGGCAGAAGATTAGGGTGTGGTTAGCTGACTGGGCAAGTGGGCATGACTTGTCAATCACAGAAGTCCAGGATATAGGCACAGAAAAACAATTCCAAGCCCCGCACCTAAGACCAACCAGAAAATGGTATCTTCAGTTCTGTTGTGAGATCAAGCCAGATTTTGATAGCATGCTTGATCTGATGTCAGCCTGAGGAGTGAGGGATAGAAAAGATATTACCACCCATCTTGTCAGCATTATGCGCTCCTTCAGTGGCCTGCTTCAATTACGGAGCATACACCTTTTCCTACTTTTACTAAAGGTGTGATTAAATGGTACAGATTTCCTAGGAAGAATGTGATCGTTATGTATATCAAAAGTAAACCAATAAGATTAATTTTAAAAATGTAAAACCTCACTGTCTTTTGTATGTTTATTTTCCAGCTCAGTGTTCAGGACAAGAGAATCTCTTGAAGGATCCCATAGCATCCCAGAGCCCTGGTAACATATCTATACAAATGAAAAAAGCGTTTGTTATAAGAAGTTAATACATGCTAAGCTTGATATTTTAAATGTTTTAGAAATTATTCACTGTTGTTTTTATGCCTTAGGTAGTATCAGAAACAAAAAATAAAACTGAATGACTTATTTAAATCTCCCCACGGTTGACATAGCTACATGTTAAAGTTTTTTTTTACTTTCTGCTTATCTTCAAACATATGGCTGTTTTTCTGACATTACTTTCAGACACTAGGCCTTCCTTGGGATTTAAATGTCAAAGCACAGCTATATGCCACACCAAAAGCAAATATAATTTTCTTTTGTCCTAATGTATGCAATGCATCAAAGAATAGGGGTGTTGTTGAATCTTAAAATGGTTAAATCACATTTTCCCCCCTTTGTTTCCACTTGGGGGGTTATCTCATATAATTTCTCTCCTTTTGTAAAAAAATAAAAATTTGTAACTCTAGTATGCTATTTGTACTGAAGTAGGCACAACATACTGAGGCATCAATACAGGGATGGGAAGCATCCTGGCCCTTACCTGCTGCTCAGTGAAAGCATGAATTGCGCTTTCTGCTGGGACAGTCTGGGACTTCAAAACCTCTGTGTGTGTGTGTGTGTGTGTGTGTGTGTGTGTGTGTGTGTGAGAGAGAGAGAGACAGAGACAGAGACAGAGAGAGACAGAGAGAGAGAGAGAGACAGAGAGAGAGAGGCAAACCATGACTTTTTCACTTGGAGCTACAAATGCCTAGTTAGTAGCTAAAAGCAGAACAATGCTTGATATTCATTTTGTATGTTTCTTACTGTAAATCTTGAGTCAAATATCTTTTCTGCTCTACCTAAGAGTGTGCTGATCACTGAAGGAAAATCTTTCTAGGATTGATTAGCCCTGAGTTTACACGGTCCCATCCCCTTCAAAACTCAGACACCAGGGCTGGGGATATAGCTCAGTGGAATAAGCGCTTGCCTAGCAAGCGCAGGGTCCTGAGTTCGATCCCCAGTACCGCAAAAAAAAAAAAAAAAGAATCAAAACTCAGACACCAGTATACGAGGTTTCCAGAGACATTCAGCTACACCCAGAAGTCCCCAGCCATTGTCCTAAACTTGGGATCATCTGGCTTCCAGAAAAGGCAGAGCTCCATAGAACTGAGAGCTCTACAGCCACAGGTAGACATTTTCTGGGAATGAGACCCTCCCCCAGCCATGAGGGTTCCAGAGCTATGACACCAGGCCTGAGATAATGGCCAGTATGTTGGTTACTTTTCTCTAGTTGCTGAGACAAAACACCCGACACCCAAAATTAAGGAGGGGCTCTGAGGCTATTCAGCTCACAGTCTGCAGAGGTTTCAGTCCATACTCACCAAGGCAGAGCGGCACAGGGCAGAGGGCAACAGCTCATGGCAGCGGAAGACAGCAAAGGCAACAAGAGCAAAAGGGGGCAGTGGCAGCAAGCAGCCCCTTTCTCTCCCTTATATATGCAGACTATCTGCCCCAGGGCGGGTGTAGCACTCAAACTCATAATCCCAGTGTTGGACTATGGATCCATCAGATGCCTAGAAGCCTGCCCCATGACTGCACGAAGATTTGAGTGGGGACATGTAGACACAAACCATAACAGCCAGCTACCAGCTAGTCCTTGAAAACTGACCTCTTGTCTTTGTTGGAGAGGGCCGGTCTGCACCCAGAGTCAGAGTGTACCTCCATCCACCTGAGTGGAGTCTGTTCCTACCTTTGTCGTAACTTTTGAAGGAAAGCTTTTTTCCCCTGGAATGTGTACTTTATTTTCAGTTTCCATTTCTACTAAAGCAAGGGGCGCATGCTAGCAAAGGACAATACTGAAAAACAAAAGCACTTTGAAATCACTTTGAAGAGGTAACTGATTTGACCTTGGCTTTGCCTGGACGTGTGGCACTATGTGACACTTTCTGTTCATTGAACTGAAGTATCTGTGTGGGACAGAAGATCATGGTTTCTGTACAAGAGGGAAACTCCTCTCTGGATTCTTATTTAAAAGAAATCAACTGGCTTGGACAATGGAGCTAAAGATCAAAGGGGAACCTGGGGCTATAATTAGAGGTCAAGAAAGGTTATACCATGAGCCACGTACCCAAAGTTATAAATAATTTGGATTAGTGTGAGAAATAATGTTTACAAGAAACCTACTAGTAGGCTGCTTTATCCTGAATCAACAAAGAACATAACTATTTGCTGTATCACAAGATTCAAACTCTGGTGAAGAGGCAGAGTAGATGTGCACAGGTTAGAGAATTTCAGTATGAGCTCTGAGAAAATAGAAGCCAGATCACGTCACTGTTCTTTTCCTGTATGTTTAATCTGCTAGTTAGAGCTATGACTAAGTAACTTTTGCCCCAAAGGTATTTTTGATAAATGTTTCCTAACAGGAAATCCCAAACCTGGGAAATTAGCTCCAGTTCTCAAGTAACCACCAACTTGTTCTTGTTGCTTTGGAGTTGGGCTGAAGGTAAAGCCACAGTGATGTCAGGATGAGCGTGTTAGGTTTCAGAGGACAGAGTTTATGAGAGAGACATTTTGCTTTCTTGTGCTCTTGTGCATAATTATCCTGAAGTGAAAGCAAAAATTCCCCAAAACTCTGCAGTGTGAGTAATGAAGTGAGCACTGAATGATGAAAGACAGAGTGTTTGTCATTGTACAGAAGCCTAGTGCCGTTGGACACCAGACTAACTGATGATTTTAACATTTCTTAAGAAAGAACCAAAAGGTGGTGATCTGTCTGTGGATGTATGAAGGAAAAACAGAAGGAGTCCAACCCACAGGGGAGTCTGTTACAGCCAGTCAGATCCAGGTAGAAGAGACAGAAAATCTAGCATAAATGTTGTCACTGTGGCACATTCACATTTGTGAGACAAGCCCTTCCCCTTATTATAGTGGAAATAATTTTGAAATATCTTCAGCAAAAGTGATTCTTTGTTTAGTTTTCAGGAATATGTTAAATTGAGAAATAAAATTACATATATAGTGTATAAATGTCCTAAAATATGCCTACATTGTATAGTGGCTAAATTGGGCTGGTAAATGTATTACTTCATATAACTTTTTTTTTTTTTTTTTTGCGGTACTGGGGATCGAACTCAGGACCCTGTGCTTGCTAGGCAAGTGCTTATTCCACTGAGCTATATCCCCAGCCCCCTCATATAACTTTTTGTGTTGAGAACATTTACAATTTACTCTCTCGGTAATTTTCAGGAATATAGCACATTGTTATTGACTGTTGTTACCTGGATATAGAACAGATCTCTGGATCTTATTCTAATCTAACACTTCCCATCTTTGAACAGTATTTTCCTGGTCCCCAATCCTAACCCTAAGACAAGAGGCCAATATTTTACTCTCTCTATCTATGAGTTTAACTTTTGTGGATTCTACATGTAAGTATGGTCATGTGACATTTGTCTTTCTTGATATTTCACCTAGAAGAATGTTTTGGTTTAGTGTATGTCTTATCTGATTGTTCGTGTGCAGTGACCATCCACATAGTAGAAGAATGACATCTGTGTCAGAAAGCAAAAGGTGCTAGGATAGCTCAGTGTCTGTGGATCCTGGACTAGAATAAAAATTTAATAGAGGTGTGAGCATAGTTTTGGCAAGGTAGTCCAAAACCATAGATCCTGAGAGCAAATCCCCCTTGATATATGGCATCTGTGAAGTAGAGACAGAGGCCAGATATGCTGAGGCACAGCGCTACCCCAAATTTCTAATCCCTGCCACATACATACCATAACTAGTTACAGTTTGCATATAGCCCCAAGACATAGAAGCTATTGTATGTCCTTACAGGGTCTATATAAATGCTCAGATGGCTGGTAGACTAGCGGAGGAGTTAGATACATTAAGGAAAGCAAAGACTATACAGACCGATAGTCACTGAGCATCCTGGTTTACTCAGCACTAAGGGCTTTCTCCATATATAGGACTTTTCATACTAAAACAGAGGCAGGAGATTAGGGTATGGCCAACTGGATGAGTAGGTGGGTGTGACCTGTCAATCACAGAGATCCTCTGCACAGGGTACTTCTTTTCCTACCTTTAATAAGTGTAAAACCTCACTGCTTTTTTCACTTGTTTAATCCAATCTTTTGTTCAGGACACCAAGGACCTGGAAAGAGTCTACAGAACCTCAGAATCCAGCAACAAAACCAAGACAAACTAGGGCTGGCAGTCTCTTTATTCAGATCCTGGACAGTAAGTCCAGTAGTAGCCAAGTTATATTCCAAAGCCAGGAGGAGTATTTAGCAGGATGGGGAGCAAAGCGGTCCGGGCATGCTGAGAAGCCTCAGTAAGCCGTTGGGGGACCTCAGGAGAGCACCTGAGCAGGTGCCACTCCTCCCATTAGGAGGTGTCCCATTAGCTGACCCTGACCCAAGAACTTCTGCAATGGGACAGCACCCCTCAGAAGGGAATTTGGCCTTTGAGGAAGTTTGAATCCCATATTGACTGAAAACATACACATACACACAGGAGAATTACTGAGTTTGCATATTTAATGTTTGCTGCTGACTAGAAACATGGGCTTATAAACAAATGAAGATTAATTTGCTTATAGTGAAGAATGTTACATGCTTTCTTTATCTAACTTAGAACTGTAATTCCAAATCTGCTTTTGTAGAAACTCATGGCCTCCTTTTGGGCTGCTTTCATTAATTTTCCAGCACCCTCAACTTCACATAGACCTATCTCATATTGTGTCCATCCAATTTCTTATTCTTGTCTTTCAGGAAAAAAAAAATCAAACTGGGTGGATGTTCTTGAAAAGAAAGCATTGAATTAAAAATAAATACTGGGTTTGTGATTATGCACTTCCATCCAAAAATATAATGAATACTTAATGACTAACTTAGCAATAAGATCCGGGCTATTTGCAATTTCTCAAGGGGTAATTTTGTAGGCTGTGTTTAAACTGGGGTATTTATTTTTCCTTTCCCACACTCTATGCTATCTAGAATGTTTACTAGTTTTGTTTCCTAATATATTTACAAGGACAGAAAAGAATAAAAAAGACTCTAATTCTAATGAGTTATCTTTACTGGAGTTTACAGTCCTATTGGAAGACAGGTGCAAATTGAAACAATTTTGGCTTCTAAATGGCTTTCTTCCCCAAATACCAGTCTTTAGGTGATCTCAGTGAAATACAACTTCTTTTTCTTTCAAAGACATTTCCATGCTTATGAGGTTTGTCCCTCTTGTGTTCTGGTAAAAAGATGGCACTAGGCAGATTCTGAATGTGGAAGATGTGAAAAGGACAATACTTTTGGCTCCAAGAAGAAAAAGATATTTAATGCATCCTGATTTCCCTAAATGAGGACTATGATCTTGTAGAAAGCAGTAAAGGGGGCTGCTTGAGGTACACTTTTCTGACCAGAAACCACAACCTGCACAAGGGACTTCACAATCACTTTACAAAGCAGGTTAAGCTCGTCAAGCTGAGTGTGCCCACTGCCACTTTTGTAAGCTCTGCTGTTGTGACTTGTGAAACCAGTGCTGTCCTACCCAAGTGTCCTGCATGAGACCGCGGCAAACAAGTCGAACCATAACCACATGGATTCAAAAGCTGTAAGAGCATTGCTGCAAGTTTCCCCGATGCTGACTGATGTGTGCACGACTTTCCATGGCTCATTCCAGTCCCATCGTCCTTCTCTGCCTCTTCGCTGCCTCCCATCCCTCCCTCCTGCACTTTGAAATGGCCGATGTGTTTCCGTGGCTCTTCCTGAGGGGGAGAAGGTACCTGAACCTAACTTGCATTCTAGGAGTGTTTCTGGAAGTTTCTGGTCTCAAGTCTTTACATCTGTACCAAGGTCAGATAAAATGGTTGAGAACTGAATATGGGTCAGTTGCCCAAAGACATTCACTTCCAGGACACAGGGATGTAAGGGCACTAGTGAGGTAGGAAATTGAGGAAAAAAACAGACAACTGACTAGGCTGAGTGTGTCAAGCTTCATAAAAACCCAGAGCTCACAGGCTGACTGAGATGTTTCCCTGCAAAAAAGGATCTGCACAAATCACAGAGGCCAAAGGATATTGAGCTTATGTGGACCAATAAGGAAAGTACTATTTCCTGTCCTTTATTTGCATACATACTCAGCCAGTGAAAAGACACTTCCTGATTTAGATCTGGCAAGAAACCAAGCACATGTTTTGATAGGATAGTTTATAGTTGGCAAGGTGCCGAGTGAATTTTTGACAGCACAAAACTTTCAGTGACTTACGTGCACAAGAGGGAAGCTGACCAGGAAATTCTGGATTGAAAAGACCCCTTCCCCTTGTACTCACGGTGCTCTGACTTTCCTTTGGCCTGCTCTTGCCCTGTAGGGTGTACTTCTTTTCAGCTTGCAATAGATGTACACCCTCGCTGTGTTATCTGTGTCTTGCTCAACTAGCTTCTTGACTTTGCTGCTTACATTTCCAATAGACATTTCCCTCTCACACATCATCCTTTCCCACTCCCTTAGATTAGTCTTGAGCCCCAGCTGTCCCCATCTGAGGAAATGGCAACTCTTTCCCCCCAGTTGTTCTGACCAATCATGTGGATGTGCTCTCCTTGCCTTTTTCTCACACCCTCCATCTCATCACGAAATCCTACTCATTCTGCCTCCGAAATACATTTAGATTTGACCCACTTCTCTTCTCCTGTGCCAGCTCCTTGGAGAAAAGCTACTGGCACCTCTCCCTGGATGATAAATGAGAACACCCCTCCAATTAGACTTCCTGCTGCTGCCTTTCCTCTCCCCACAGCCCTATTCATCCCTTTTAAAATGCAAACTACATGGCATCTTTGCTCTACTCAGAGCCCCAAAGCCCTCAGAATGAAAGCAAAGTCCTCACCACAAGCCACATGTCCCTAGGACCTGGCTTTTGGGGCCGCTCTGTGCTCCTTTCCTGCTGCCCTATGCTGCCCTTCCAAGCTGCACCCTGGCTTCTCCGCTGAGTCTCTGGCACCAGAGGCAGCCTCTTTGAGTTAACTAGGATCAGTGCCTGGAGTGCTCTTTGGCCAAATCATGAATTCCTTTTGCAGGTCTTTCACTGAAGCTTACTTCGGTTAGCCAATGCAAACACAACACAGCATTTTGGTCTTCGGGCCTGCCAGTCCTCCATGTTCTGCTCTAATTTTCTCTCTCTCTCTCTTTTAATAACATTTATTCCTTCTAATTTACCATAGTCCTTACTTTTTATTATACTTGCAGTTTCGCATCTTCCCTTCCTTCCTTTGCCCCAGAATGTGAGCACCAAATATTCTCAAGGCTTTGTTCTGTCCAATAGTCCAGC
This sequence comes from Dinomys branickii, assembly GCA_004027595.1. Lineage (NCBI taxonomy): Eukaryota > Metazoa > Chordata > Mammalia > Rodentia > Dinomyidae > Dinomys > Dinomys branickii. Next base: position 118,923 of record PVLD010003858.1, on the reverse strand, counting down.
TCTGGTGCCTAGAACAGCACCTGTTACCTTAGCACGCACTTAGCACATAAGTATCAAGTGCTTAGTTTTGTAGTTTGGTATATTTGCTTTTTCCTTGATTCACTGCTATGTTAAGAGTCCAGAAAGCAAAACAAGCTATGGAAAATGCATACCCAAAGAAAGAAAAAGAAGTAAAAATCACAGGGTATTCCAATGTGACAGACAGAAAAACTCTTTTAGAATCATCTCCCAACTATCTCCCTACGTCCGACTCATCAGATCAGTGCAGCTGCTCTTATTATGTCTAAACGCATTATGAAAAGCAAGCCTGTAGGAGCTGTTATTTTTTTTTACCCTATGTTCTCATTTATCATTTTTTCCTTAAAAATAACTCTCCAATCAAGCTGGAATTTTGAAAGCAGAAAAGCAGAGTAAGAAAGAGGCTTCTTTAGGGAGTACTTAAAGTGGCAGATACTGGGAAGCTGTGAAGTTTCAGTTAGGAAGATGTGCCATAGTGTATGCATGTAAGTTCTTAAAGATTGTCTGGGTGGGACACTGCTACAGGAGGACTTGTGTGAATTGTAGATTGAGGGACACTGTGCTGAGAAGTTTGCAGTGGAATTGATGAAAGTCAACAGAGCTAATAATACATAGAAAGACGCAGCACTTCCTACCTTAAGGTTTTGAACTAGGAACATTTTAAATGAAGAAGATTAATCTCACCTATTGATATTTAATGCACAGAAACTGTTGCCCTTAAGACAACAGTACAGGCAGAAAATGATATCCATGATGGGTTTAGAAAATCTGTAGAATGTGTTAGAGGATATTTCTTCCCCACAGATAACCTAGGTTGACATTCTAAAGGATAGGAGAGAGTGCTCCTTGTTCTGTCTTGTTACAGTAGACTGGGCAATGTGGACTCCATTGAGATGGACTAATTTGGAAAAAAATTTACTCATCCATTTGAAATTTATGTTTTCTCTCCTGCATGTTCCTCACGTTGGTTTCCTTATGGTGCGAGGGGCAAGAGTGTTGGAATCATCTTCTCTTCCTTTACCAAAATCTCACTTACTCTTCTTTGAGCTCATTTAACTCCTATTGGCATTAGAGTAAAACATTAAAATCTCGCTTCTTTGGCAACGATAATTTACACATAACGGCCAGACAGTGTACTTTTTGAAGTAAGCTGGTGATACAAAATCTAGCCTGATTGCAAAGCTGAATGAGACAACTGTAGTATTACAGGAATTATTGTCTCACTAAAGTTACTGACGTGAAAAAAGACTACTACTAAAATTCTTCACTATATTGTATAACTCTTACAAAGAAAGCCAACTGTCTCATATAGGTAACAAATATTAAACGTGTAGACAAGTATTTCATACCAGAAAAATTCTCTAAAATATCCATCTCTCAGCTTTTCTAATAATTTCTACTACTTGATTCAGGCAGAAATAACAATTCAATTATTAATGGATCAAAAATTAGGAGTATCTTTCTATTGGAATGGCTCACAATTCTGTTTAAATATAGACTGTTTAGGCTATTAGTACCCATATTCTTCTACATGTAATAGAAAATAAACAGTATGTTCCATCTTTGTCTTATCATACACATACTTTAAGCTTAAAGAAATATACTTCATAAAGTAAAGTAAACTGCAATTTGCCTTTAACATGAACCTCATTTCACTAAGATTGTATGGAAGCAAACTTACTTCACACTAGAATATTTTATAAGATTTTTTATCATAAGCTATTTTATCATAAGATTTTTGTATGTCTTTAAATGACTCCCTTAGGATCTCCACTCACAATTAATACTGACTTAAGGTCTGCATTTTCCGGGGGCAGACTGAGTAAAAGGGCTATCTTGTTTCAACATTAAAGATTTTAATGAACTTTTGTCTTCCAAATATAAAACTGATGAAACTATATTTTTCAGAGTAAGATAGCCTTTCCTCAAAAGATTTGAAAACAACTTAGAAAATCATGTTAATTCATTGGGTTAACTTCAACTCTTAGTTAGATACAGTCTCTTTATTTTTAATGTTGTGAAAAAGGCATTTTTAGAAGTATTCTAAGGTAGCATGTGCAGTGTAATTATAATTTTTCACATGAAAATTTTACCTTTCTATCCTGTGAGAATTCAATTAAAGTCTTTATGAAAAGCTTTTTGGCAGCTTGGCAAAAACTAATAGCAATTAGATTTTGTAATAGTCCTATATGCGTATGTTGCAAGGAGAATCAATTGTTCTATGTTATCTGTGTCAGTAAGTCACCATTTGCAAACCAACACCTTTGTAATATTTCTTTTCTTTCAGAAAATATCTTTGGAGGGTACAATATACTGATGCCAGGTTGTGACCCAGATAAAGGGAGGGGGGCACTTCTGCTGTGGGTGCAGGGAGCAAAACTGCTATCACAGTCCCACTATCACTTGTTTCCAAAACCATTTGTGCAATTCTCACATTTACTAAAGGTTGATGAAATAACATGTCACCATTCTGGAGCATCATATATTCTGTGTAAATGTTGTCGCAGTTAATTTACTGCAATTGACAATTCCCAGCCAGTTAGATTTTGTTGTTGTCATTTCTTCCTTTGGGTGTTTTGCTTCTCCAGACATGAATTTGCAGAGTCTGGACACCCCAGGGTAGGCAGAACAGCCTGTTTACCTGTCTATGATGGCACACATGTCAATGCTGACATTGGCAAAACTTCCTGGCTTTCTCTGTGCCACTTCGTATAAATTTACAAGCTGATCGTCCACTTGGATGAGCTGCATGCATCCTTGGAATGAAGGCTGAAGAACAGCGTGACTTGAGTTGCTCTTCTGGTTCAGAAAACCTAGGAAACAGAAGAAATGGGAATTGTAAAACCACTGTCCAGCACGCTTCACTAAAATTCTTGTGGATATTTAACCTGGTCTCAGACATCATAGCCAGTTGCTATGTTCCTTTATTCTTCTTTATTGTTGTCGTGTTTGTCAAAGAGGAGCTGAACTCTTTTGAGAATGTGAGATTATTTCAGGGGAAGAAGTTAGGGTTAACTCTAAGGGATTATCAGGTGAATTTCTGTGTCTGGGATTTACTGTTGTTCCAATTTTCTCTGTGATATTTTTCTCAGCGTGTCTCAGGCTCACTGTTAGATAGCTGTTATGACTTGCATATGGATGTCCCTTCAAAGCCTCATGCAGTCATAGGTGGGGCTTTTCAAAGGTGCCTGGATCTAGGGTGTGTGATGGTGAGATTAAGTATGTGACCCTGGGATCAGGGCTTTGTGATTACTGAATTAGTCCACTGATAGCGTTGGCATACTGCTAGGTTTGGATAACGGGAAGGCCCACCCTAGATATGGGTGGAACCACCTAAAGGACAGGTAGCCAGGATGGATATAAAGAGACAGAAAGAAGGCACGTCTTTGCTGCTTCGGGGGCCTTCTCTCTGCCCTGCTTTGCCATGGACTGTTTCTCCTCCGCAGTGTTCTCTGCATGCTAACTCTGCCTTGGAGCCAGCCAACTATAGACTGAAATCTCTACAGACTACAAGCTAAAATAAACCTTTCCCTTCCTCCTTTAACTTTGAATTTGAACAGAAATTTTGTCTCAGCAATGACAAATTGTCTAAGGCAATCTCCTAGCCTGATCCTGCTCTAGTGATGAAGACACAGAACTTGAGATTCTTCTCAACTGCCTAACTTCCTGTCTCTTACACTTTCAATACATACTTCCATTTTCTTAACAGACTTCAGCCTTTTATTCAGCTGTGAAAATCAGAACTTCCTACCAGGAGTAGTAAGAGCAACCTTTTGATGAGTCAACCCTGAACTCACTCCAAAGAGATATTCACATCACAGGTGATTTCTCAATTTATAAAATCCAAAGTGACATTACAAAGACAAAATCAGGCATAAATTAAGTACTCTGCTTTGAATATCTATCTTAGAGAATGTGTCATATGGTGTAGTTGTATAAATGATAACAGATGGGGTAAAATGTAAAAGAGAGAAACAAGGAAAATAAAGCCTATAGTAAGTATCACTGCTGATTCTATAAGGAAATAGAATGCACATACACCAGGGGTGAAATCAGACAGTAAACGTTTTACTGCTAAACAAGTTCAAAATATTACTACCAATCAATTACTATTATGCTTTTTCAAAAGAAAAATGTATGTAATTCTCATGCATCAAAAATTTGTAGGCCATAAGGGAATGGCATTTCTAGATCCCAAAAGCTTCTTATTTTTATATTGTTCCTCATATCAAATTTGCCTACTGGGAAAATTTAAACTGTACCAATTAGTGTGTTTAGAAATTTGAAGTTATTAAGAAATTAACTTCATCTAGTATTTTATCTGTAGCAAAAGCCAATTTATACTGAAGGGATTAGAATGAACATATGCCATTTAAAAGGATGAAAGTAAATTTTCAATGAAAATAGAAACTGGCCATTAAGAGATTTTTAAGTTATCCTATTCTTTTTGACCAATGTACATCACTATTGTACTTCACTGTGATTAAAATTCTCTTTTCTCATTTCATTAATGGGTTATAATATTTAAAACCTAGTAACTGTCATCTGAACCTCCTTAAAGATTTAATCACAGAGATGTATTCTGTATGCTATCAATGCAGCACTGTATAAAAATAGGATTACATGCAAATTAACTTTACTGATTTAAAAATTAGAGGCTCTATGTCAATATGAATACATGATTTATGGATATGTGTGTATGTGCATTTTTTCTAAGCCACTTTTTTTATTTGCATTGACTTAGCCCTTTAGGAAAATGCTGATCTTGGATAAGTGGTCTATTTAGAATAGTTGTATGCACACATATGATTTTCAGTTGTCTAATCAAGATAACACTGAATGGGATTTAATGTCTAAACTTAGCAGGGAGAAAACACCCAGCTGTAACTTTATTGACCGCTCATAACAAGACTATCATTTAGTTCTGCTTTTGTGAGCATTTGGAAGTCTCTAAATATCCCCACTAACTCTGAAAGATTTCAAAATGAGTGGGTCTGCTTCTGAGAACAAGAGCGTCTCTGAGGCAAAGCAGCTGCATCAAAACACTGATCACAACGAATTGGGTATAATTAGCTTCATAAAACAAGACTTCATCAGTCACTCATAACAATGAGTATTTGGTTTTTATACTTTCAGTTTGAAGTCCCCAAGGCTTTTCATTTTCTGACATGAGGCATAGTCTAGGAAAGGATGATGGTAGGACAAAATACTACATAGCCAGTAAAATTTAGGTTTTCGTTTTTCTCCTCTTAGATTGTCCTTAAAATTCCTACAGGGTTTCCTTCGGTCCTTGCCTACTGATGTCTGCATCCTTCCATCTCCCTGTCACCGTGAACGAAGGCTGTACCCGGATGAGAATGGAAAGCTACCTACTGGGGATGGTAGTAGTGATTTCCAGGGCTGGTTTTCACTGTGGTTTGTGTGTTTTTTTCCTCTGGAAAGTCACAACCATGCCATGATCGTGAGTAGGTTTGTGCAGAGTCCGTGAGAAGTAAAGAAAGGTTATCATGGTTGTCAGTTTACTGCAAGAGAGTTGCACAACTCTGCAAGTGTTGTTATACAACTATAGATAATTAGTAAATAAATGGATACTGGAAGATAAGTTTAACAGAAACCTAAAAGTGTGACTGTCCCTCCCTGTTTTTGTGCAGGAATGTTGATGCTCACAGTACCCCCAGAGCAGGAAAAGGTCAGTGGAGGGCTAAGCAAACAAAAAAAATCACATATCAGGGTGTAAGGTTGTGTTCCTTCTTAATCCTTTACATTTTCTCCAGCCCTAGATTGGTGATTGCTGCATATTTTGTTTTGCCAATAAAAATAGGACCCTCCGGACTCCTAATGCTCTTGATCCCTTGAGATGGTGTCCCCTCATCCCTGCTGCTTGGACATTTTTCTCTGTCTCTGTTATTCCTCATCATTCCCCCTAGGTCAATGCACAGGCTGACTCCGGCATAACATAGGGTTTGGGGTGTGAAAATAAGGCACATAGACATTTAAGGAGCCACTGACCATGAGCCCTGTCATGTTTAAGAAGATAGTCAGTAATGGCTTCAAAGAAGGTGTGAAAAATGTTATTGGAAATGGGAGAAAATTGGATGCTTGCTGTGTTGTGGGAAAAATTTAGCACAATTGCTATGATAATATGGAAAGAAAAGAAGTCCTTAAAAAATTGTATAAGGTAGCTGAAGCCCTTCCAGGCAAAGTACCAAAAGGTGCTATCTGGTACTGTATCTTCTTTCTGCATGTGCTAAAAGGGAAAAATGTTAAAGAAAACCTGAGAGATATAAAGAAGCTGTGACTTGATGGACTTTAGTATAAAATGTTTTCTCAATTATGGAATATCCAGATAGTAAAAAATAATTAACAATAACCTCCAAGCCAATACCAAATACTTGGAAAGCTTGATCTAATGATGATATGACTAGAAAATTTATGCTAAAATTTGAGAAAGACATTAGATTAAATTTTAGAAAACAATTCAGTGAGACCAAAGATGCTCTAAAAAGCTTACCTGTGTGCATCACAGAGCGTATCATTGAACAATAAAAGTTGTAATACTCTTAAAGATATTTTTTTCTGTAGATCAGAAACTCAAGGGGGCAGGGATTCTATCTTTATGTGATTATGAATGTCCCTTTTTATTAGGTGCAACAAACTTGCATAACATTCATAGAAATCCCATCTATTTTTAAGGGAAATGTATTGGCAATACCACCAGCTTGCACTGAAAAGGACAGAAATGATACAAAATAGACCTTTAACTTCTCAACTTCCTATGGGCATTAATCTACCTAGCTCTAAACATAGATTACCTTTTACTTAAAAAGAAAAGGAAGGAGCTTTGGAATAGCAGAACTAAGAATCTGAAGTGCAGAGCTAAGCATCATAGAGAACCATTAGAAATAGCAAGACTGAATCCTAATGGACAAACTGCCAATGTGCCCAACTGGATTTCAGAACTGATGGACCAGTGCGCTTCTTCACTGTTGCTCATTTTTGCACCTTGGAACCAGACATTCTAGACTAGTTCCTCCACACAAATCCTACTACTCTGCATTGGTTGCATGGGTAGCACAAATTTCATCACAGGTCCTCAGATTGAGGGGAACTGTACTTGAGCAGCTGCACCTGAGTAATAACCTAGATGGCTTCATTTCCTCTTGGGGCTCCCTAGGAGCTTCATGCGGGCTAACCTGACTTGAAGATAAGGCCCTGAGTTTCGAGCAGATGTTCTAGTGGAATGTAATTTTGAAAGCCTTTTGGGACAGAAGCATGTACCACATTCTTTGAAGAGATGTAAATCTTTGTGGGTTACAGGGTGAAACTGGCAATCAACCTCCAAAATGGTCATAAATCTTCACATTGTAATTCATACTTTACAGACATGCTTGTTTTAATGACTTGTGTAGCTCTCTCTTACATTAAATCACTGCTGAAGTGCAATGGATAGATCAGTACAGAAGTCATAGAGTTAGTTCATTTCCATGATCGAGTAATAAATGTTATGAGAGGCTGCACCTTGGTTTTTTGATCACTTGCTCTGGGCAAGCTAGTTCCAGTGTCATGAGAAGCTTCATCTTCTGATGGAAAAGGACCCATGTGCAGAGGAGCGAAGGTGAACTGCAGAAGCCAGCCAGCCCTGAGTGAAAGGTATCAAAGTAGAGCCTCTATCCTAATAAAACCTATAGACAGCAGCCCCAGAAAACATGCCACAAGAGCCCAGAATATTTACAGAAAATGTTACTTCTAACCAGGCCTGCAAAACAAAAAGAGTATGAATGTTATGCCATATAGGATACTGACAATTTCCTTATAAGTAACAATAAGTTAAAAATGTTGGATCTTTGATACTAAAATTTCTGGTCATCTAAATCCTTTGGAACCAGAGGAGAACATTTTATTTTCTGTTTTGTTTCTTTTATGGACCAGTATACTTTCAGTAAAAATACTAGTGTGTTAGTATCTGTGGTGCTTTCAGGTTGTGCTCCAAAGCACAGGATTTAACTGTCCAGTAGATTAATAGTACGATCGTTTAGATGCATCAACTTGCAGGTGGGATTTTGAGAGTCAGAAACACATAGATACAAAATGAAATGAAAACTAAAAAACTGTCAAGTTAATAGAAAAATTGTATAAATCAAGGAGGTAAAACTCTTACATGTTTTGGTTTAGAGCCTTAATTTATACCTAGGAGTTCAAGATAAAAATAGAGTATTTATACATGGGCTATTGTTACGGGGTTCCCTCAGCTGACAATGTGTTGTACCAGCCACAGCGAACTGTTGCCTTGTCAGTTTCTACTGTATCTCACTCATATCCATAAGCTGAGGAACCATCCCTTCCACAAGATCATTGTAATTATGCTGTTTATGTCATGTCTGAGATTTTTGTTTCAAGACTTAGCATACAAAAACTTGACTTCTGATTTGAAGTTTACTCAGTATATTAGCCCTTTTGCTGCCAAAGAAAATTCATAAATATTCATGGTTTTAAAACTTCAATTCCCTAGACAAGATGGTGGTAATTCACCAACGGTTGTTATATTGCCTATTGTTGACTTCAAATTACTTGTTCAGATCACCAGATATAAGCATGCAAAGTTGGTCAAAAAGAAGAAAGAATTAGGCATTAACTGTTCCTTTCAATAAACCATTAGACTTCAGCAGTACAGTCATCCCAGTACAGCTCTCCTTGTGTTTACATCAGTGAAAACATGTTGACATTTGTTTAGACATCAGAATGCCAGTCTAAGTTGTTGTAAACTATACTGCTAATTTGATGGAACAGAAAAAACAAACAGGCAGTAAGGTTGGAAACTTCACATGTCTGAAACCATGTACACATGAGATTTCTTTTTTTACAATTATTTCAAAGTTGTGAAGTTTGAGAAATCAGAGAGAGGCTTGGGAATACTGTAGGATTACTACAATGATTTACTATTTTCTATTCAGGATAATCTTTGAAGATTGTACAATGTCTACTAATCTCCACTGGTTAGACTACACTCTTGAATAAAACAGTCACAAATCCAATGAAGTTGGGAGGAAAAGAGCCTCAAGTAATCATAGAATTAGAGAAGAGCAGGCAGTGACTCAGTAGTAGCACTGGCTGGTGCATGAGGATACCACAGGCAACACCCACCAGGTGCAACTGGGGATTGATTGAACAAATAAACATATTCAAAAGAACAGAAGCCTGGTCTCCATGTCAGCAGGAAGACACAAACATGGAATGTAGGAAAGTACGCATGAACTCTGTGGGGGCTTTGGTGGGAATCAAATCCAGTGGTGTGAACTTGTTCTTTGCTCCATCTGTAGATAGACATACAGGTACACATAGGCGGAACTGTGTCAGTGGTCAACACCTAGGTGGCTCCTTTCACCCACTGAGGAGCAGGTCCACCTCAGAAACAACAGACATTCCTACAAACCAGACCTTGGCTTCTCTGCTGGTTACATCCAGGATGCCTTAGGGAAAAAACAGGTTGCCTGACTGCATCAGGGTGAGTGCCATGTGATTCCGGAATATTTTGCTGTATCATAAAGAAATATTCAAGGAATAACAATGTCATGTCAGAATGACCCAGGTACCAACTTGAAATGGCTTTGGCTGCCCAATTTGGGATAATTTTGTACAATTTGAGTACAAAATGAATAATGTGAACATCCAAAATATATTTTGAATATCATTGGAAAGATGGAAAGGGAAGAAAAGATTAAGAAAAAACTGTTGCAGACTCACATCTTGGTGAATAAAATCAGAACTCATGTGTCTGCTTGTGTAAGAATGAATACATGAGGAAGAATCATAACAAGCTTTTCCTATAGGACTTTGCTAACTAATAAATGTAAAGAAATACGGAAATAGGAAAACCATGCTTTGGCAAACACTTAGGCGGGGAACTATCAAGTGATGCTCAAACAAGTGTGTGAAAGTTAGAAGAGCAACATGCTCTCAAAGTATCTCTTTAAACATACAGTATTTATAAATTTCAAGAGGAAAAGCAGTCCTTTATGAGGGAGAAACCTGGATAACAGCGTTGCGATCAAGGCCAACGGAGTGATAGGAGCCATTAATGCTGAAGACCATCATATGGCCCGCAATAAGGAGAATGGAATGTGGCTTTTCAGGGTGCCGTGGTGCACACTTGAATCCCTGCACTCTGGGAGGTTGAACCAGGAGGATTGCAAGTTCAAGTCTAACCCGGGCAACTCTAGAACTTAGTAAGACCTTGTTTCACCATAAAAGCATTAAAAGAATGGGCTAAGAATGTAGCTTAGTGTGAAAGTACAGGTTTTTAAAACTCCAGTACTACAAAACAAAACATCCACACACACAACACAAAAACAAAAACCAGGGAAACCAAACTAACAAAAGTAACCATAAAAATGGCCTCGTAGTACTCCTGCCAATAAACTGTATATGCACTTGTTTTGATCATGAAGAAACAATAGACAAACACAAACTGAAAGACAGTCTATAGATGATAAGATCTTCAGGAATAGTAAGGTTGTGAAATCAAGAAACACTGAGGACTGGGTTCCTTCCATTCCAGCCGGGAGACACTGGACAGGCAGGAGCATGTGCATGATGTGTACTTGAGTACCGGCTCATTAGTGGAATACTGAAAGAATTTGATCAGAGTATTTGCTAATGTCAGTATTGGTGCCATTTATATTTTCCCTTTTTTTGGTAAATAATTCTTGACAAACCTACGGTTAAGCCATTGTGTTCCCATTTAAATGGCAAATTAGCTAAGAATTCTAACATGCAAGAGCCTTATTTTGGATTACATTTTTTTCCACCTTAATCTGCGCTCAGTGTCCATGGATTTTCAATGAAACTGTTTTTCCTAAGACCACTGAACAACATCTTCCAGTCTTTATTTTACTGGAGCTCTCCTTGGCATTGGGCTTTTGATCACCATACATAGATTTTATTTTATCAAACTAGGATGGCTTTTGTGGCTTTAAAATACAGAACTATCTGATTTGTAATTTCTGTTCAAGCTTAAATTCATATTCCTCCCAGCCAGATTTATGCATGGAGAGGTTCTAAAGCTTAAAAAAATTAGGATACATGCAAACACACACATCATATATACTCTCAACTTAAATATTAAAACTGTATCAACCATACAAGCGAGGGCAATTATATACAAGCTCTATTATCCCCACAACACATACTTTAGAAATAGACTCATATACCATGTTTAATTCATATTTTTATGTCCCTACTTTGCTAGTTCTCTAAGTTTAGGGCTTGTAACCCAGATCAGTGTTTTAGCCTCTCTCTTTGCTTTGTGGGGCCTCTGGAATATCAACCTCTGTCTGCCCAGAATTTCTCCTCCCTTGCAACCAACCCTTCCTTCCTTCCTTCCTTCCTTCCTTCCTTCCTTCCTTCCTTCCTTCCTTCCTTTGTGGCTGACGTCCTTATCATTTATGTCAGTAAAAATATCACTTTTTGAGGAGATTCTTCTTAGACCACTCTATTCAATAAAACTTTCCTTTTTTTTTCACTCTAGTCCTCTACGTATTTCTTTCCTGTCACAGAATTTGTCACCACTTAGTTATTGGAATTTTTTCATTGCTCTTGGACATATGTGTGTGTTGTATTTTTTTTTCTATCCCAGTATATTCACTTCATAAAATCAGGGATTTTCCCTGTGTCTTTTTAAAAGACTAATTAAGATAAAATTCACATATTTTAAAAATCATCAGTTTATTTATCATAAAATGATCCACGCGGTATGCAGAGGATATTTGATATCTGAGGTATTTATTATACCTTAAAAAAAGCCCTTTACAAAATATCTTACAACAGCTTGTAAGTTTTATGCACATCTCTGTCTTTGTTAGGGGAATGATCAAGTGAGTGAACATGTCTGGATTTTCTTTCTGAAATAAAATGACATTTAACTATCAAATCTTCACCATTGTCTGGTTGCTGGTTCAGTGACCCATTGGGGACCACTCCTCTTTCCTGTCTTATCTAGAGTTTGTCAGTAAAGATCAGCTAGATTAAATAGGATGGATTTTACATGGAAAGTTGATAGTTGTCTCTGGGTCTGTCCCTTGGCCCCACATAATGAATAGAGGAAGAAATGTCTACAATGTCTCTGGGACTTCTGACTGAGCAACCAATGGATGCTTGTGCCTTTATCTATGGAAAGGAGACTGGAGGAGCCTTGGATTTATAAGGAGAGAGAAGAAAGGGGGCTGGAGCCTTGGTAAGAGAAGATTTGATGAATCCAGAGCTGGATTTGAAAGCATTCACAGGGGATCTAAGATAAAAATGTTCACTTCACACAGAGCACACACAGATAGAGGTCAGGAGAGAGACTGGGACTTGAGTGAGATTTAGGAGTCCCTGCACTATGATAGTAGAAGAAGTTGTGTGGTTCACTTCACCAAAAAAAAAAAGGGAGAACTACATTTGTAGAAATCATCTAGGTTATAGAAAAGAGTAGTAACAACTGAGAAAGTATAGGCAGGTGGTAAAGGAACGATCACCACTTGCAAAGATGTTAGAATCCGCAATACATAGACACTGCAGGTTTGCCTTGGGTTTGCCAGTTAGATGCTGAGTGGACCATGGATAAGATTTGCAGATTTTAAGGAGTATGGTAGAAGTGAGTAAGAAGGGATAGCATCCTGGTCTTAGCTCTCTATTATCAAATAATAGGTTGCTAATGAAAAGATAACTTCTTTGGAGGTAATCATTTATTCTAATGTTAATGATATGTTACTGAACAATTGAGAGCATTTTTTTCAAATTAAGTAAGCTACATATATTTATCACATTAATGCTTATTTTTATTTATAATGAATGAATACATGATAAAATGCTAAGAATTTTGTCTTTGTCAATTTTTGGTTGTTTATAAATCACTTCAATTTCTTGTTACTTTATCTGGAAAAAGAGGCAAATTAGGATATGGTAGCAGAGGACATTACAATGAAAGATTAGTAAAACCATATCTACTAAGTACTTTGAAGATTCTGGCACAGAGACCCAGCACACCTCCTCATAATCACCATTATTATTTCTGCTGTTATGAATGCTTTAGAATAGCAATTTAAATCCTTTGTGTGTTTACTAAATATTGATGTATTGCTTTGCCCTCATGAATGCGACTGTTCTCATAGGGGGTAAGTCTCCCAAATACGAATGCAGTTGTATTAAAAGTAGGTCAGTGCTGAGCTCTCTCAGTAAATAAAATGGCAGTGTTAGAAGAACTTGAGATGAAGGACACCCTTTTTCCTGGATAGTTTCTCTTTTCTTGGCTTACAATCAGTACATTCGTTAGGATTTTCTCTCTACTTTTCGATTCTATCAACCCAGTCTCATGTACTGGTTTCTTCCTTGTATGTGAGCATGGAAATTCCTCAAAGCTCATTTGGGGCCTTAGCTGTTTTCCAAACAACACTGCTTTGCTATCGATCATGTGAAGATGTCTCCAGTCACCTTTCCATCCCAGAAGACTGACACATCCGTTTCTTTGAGTTCTTCATTCCTATATTTCATACACGTTAAAAGATCAAATAATATTTTTCTTGTCTCAGCTGACATTATTCACAGCTCCTGTACCACCTCTTCATGTGCCCTCAGAGTCCCCTTGATTGCACAACTTGGGCTGAATGGCATGACAGCTTCTCACATTTGGAAACATTTTGTTCTTGCACGATTGGTTTCTTAAAGCAGTGTAGAATTGCTGAAGTAAATTATGGCTTTCAAATTTACACTGACTGTAGGGTGTAACACCCAAACGAAGAAGTTACAGTAGAAAAAGTGGTTCCAAGCTATTATCTTTTGAAGCAAAGTGGAAATTCCTTCTGGACTGATATTGTAATTATAGGATTCCTTAGGACGAAATCTGAAAAAATTATGCTCACAGTCCCCAAATACAAAACACAAACAAGTAAAGACAGTCTTCTACTTAAGATAGTTCACTCTGTAGATATTTTTTACTTTACGTTAACATAAAAGCAATACATGTTCATTAGAAATTATGCTTTGGATTTTGAATTCTTATGCTGCTAAGAGTTAGTGATGTGAGGCATAATACATTCACTTTCAGGGCAGCATTTCCAAGAAGCCCTGAAATTCCTGTGTTAAGAACCTGCACTCTGCATTGTATTGCATTGCTGAACTAGGATGTTGGAGGTTTACTTGTATTAAATGTATGTGCAACTTACAATATACTCAGTGTACTTATAATAGATTCACCTAGGACCTGTATAATGAATGAGATTCGGTAGAAATGTCAAGCAGAAAAATCTGCCTATCCTTAAATTTCAGATAAATTTTGGGGTTGAGACTGTGGTAAGTAACGAGAAGCTATTCAAAGAAATAAAAATAAACAAATAAGGAGCTACTGAGATAATCTAAAAAGAACTAGCCATATGTGATAAAGAACCAAATAGATCCTCTAGGGATGAAAAATGCTTACTTGCAATTCGAAATATTTTAGTTGTATTAGGTAGATGAGAGAACGTTCCTGAGAGAAAATGTGTGAGCCAAGAGACAGACTGGCTGCTCCAAACCTAGCCCAGAAATAAAGAGTGATGAAAATAGGAAATGTAAATTTAAAATGCAAAGAATAAAAATGAGCTACAACGTACAGTTAATTGGAATTTCAGAAGGAGAGAAAAGAAATAATGATGGAGAAGCAATAAAAAGATATAATGTCTCAGACTTTTCCAGAACTGACTAAAAATACAGGTTCAGGAAAGGTGATGATTATTTTAAGTAATCTAGCACTATACAATTTACAAGAAGTATGTCTAAAACAGAGGATCATAGAAAAATCTCATGCAAAAGAATTGGAAAGGATAAGCCAGGCAAATATCAATTTAAGAAAGACAGAATACAGTGTGACAATAAAGACTTTATGTACCGATCTAAATGATATAGAAAAATGCTGATATAATTTATAATATCACCATCTGTATTAACATGCAGAGTGACGTGCTCTGGAGCTATGGTGTCTGCACTTGATCTTGCATGTTTTAGATTACTAGCTGTGTGTTTCCTTAAGTTTCTTAAAAATTACATCTCAGATGTTTCTCATTTCTAAAAGAGTAATATTATATAATTCCTTGCATTATTTTGAGGAGTCATTAAGTATGTAAATTTTTTGAGCATGCAGTCTGGCAAAGAGTAGCACGGTGCTGAGCAGGATAAAGTGATACAATGTATTTTATCCCAGCACTATGAGTTCAAGACCTACCTGGGCCACACAGGGAGTTCAGGATCAGGCTGGGTTGCATGGTGAGACCCATTGTCACCTACACCCAAATATATACATTTTATGAAAAAGCCAAAGACAAAGAAAGAAATAGAAAACAGTGGCCAAATAAGGTTGGTATGTAAGTACAAAAGGTAAAATCTGGTAGAAATTTGTAAAGGCTTTATGGCTGTCTGTAATTAGTAAGACAATATTCAAACAGATAAATTTTCAAAAAATTTAAGTTCTTTTTCTTTTAGGAAAATTTCCCTGATCATTCCCCCCAAATTCCATGTTTCTCCTTGTTTCCCGGTTCTTTCCATGATCCCAGGCTCCCTGAATGCGAGGCACCCCTGTGCTCTCAGCTCAGAGCGACAGTCATGATACACTAAATTTCTGAAACATAATAGCTTGCTGATTAGTAAATATAAGCACCTTGGAAAGAGGAAATTTAGGTGAAAATTTTTAACAGTGTTTTAAAAGATCATGAAGTAGGTAAAGGTTGAAAATGGCCCACCAACAGATGAACGGATAAAGATATGACTTGTAAGTTTTTCAAAAGTGACTAGATTCCAAAATATAAGGGATGATTAAAAAATATGGAGATTATTGAATAAAAAAAGTCATTACAGCAAAAACAGTACCACAAAGCATAGAATAAGTATTTTCAAAAAAGAGGGAGAGTATATTGAGTGGGGTTAGTGGCAATGTGTCACTAACTGTAATACAGCTTTTTATTTTAAAGAGAAGAAAAAAGATTTAAAAAACTAGAAATGATACAGAATTTCACTAAACAAGATGATAGGAATTCAACAATGGTCGTTATATTACATATTGTTGTCTTCAAATTAGTTGTTCAGATTCCCAGACATAGGCATGCAAAACTGGTAAATAAAAATTAAACAGAAGAAAAAAATTAAGCATGAACTGTTTCTTTCAATAGACCAGCAGAAATGAGCAGTACAATTATCCTAGCTATCCTATGTATATATCATACCACAGCAATATATGTGCACCAATGTTGATAGCACTGTAATGCATTTTTAAAACCAAATCTTCACCATATCTTTGATCACCCTTCATATACGTAGCAGCATGTCTTCTATCTACCAGTGCTGCCTTCAACCCTGCTGCTACACAGACTGTCACAGGAATGTACATTTCTCTGGGAGATGACAGAAGCATGCATTAACTTCTCATAAATATCTACGAATCAAAGTATATAACTCTTGCTTCATGAGACTGTGGGTCTTCTTTTCCTTTGAAAATTTACCAAAATAATAGTAAAGTAACAATGAAATACAAATTCCTAAGTGCTAAATAAGTAGCATTGAGCTCAGGGGTTGGGGTGAAAAATGTTAAAAGTGTTAAAAGATAGTGAGGTAGATGAAGGATGAAAATGGCCCACCAGCAGATGGCAGGAGAAAGGAAATATGACGCTGTATGGACACAGTGAAGTATTGATTGTCCAGCCACAGGATAAAGGAGATTCTATCCTTTGCAAGGAAGGGGTGGGTCTGGAGATAGTCATGTTGAGCAAAGTAAGCCAGGATCAAAAGACACATAGTGCACACTCTCCATGATAACTGGAATCTAAAAGAGAAGACAGGGTAGGGGAGGATCATGATTAGACACGAGGAAGGGGTAAGAGGGAAAGGGAGGCACTGTAAGGGCAGGTGATGGGGTGGATATGAGCAAAACGTGTCATAAACTGTCCTCCAAAACTATGAAACCAGGGAGAGAACAGGGCAAGCAGAGTGCAGGGGTGAAAGTGGCCGACACGTGTTACGTGCATGTACGAATCACCAGCATGAAGCACATTCATCTGCATAACCAGGTAAAAATGGTGACATTGAAAGAAGGCACTGCAGAGAGACACACACCTTTAAGGAGCGCATCCGCTGCCTGCACTGCTGAACCCAAGCCAGGCTCAAAGTCTAGAAGAACGAAGTGTCATTAAAGGGGATGGAGTTTAAAGTATCAAGCTGACCTAGTGCCCTACATCAACCAAAGCAGCCACACAGCCAACTTCTCCTCTCATCCCCCTAAAGACAGAAAAGTCATATTCTGAGTAGTGGAAAGAGACACTCTGAGTCGGGTTTAGTCCTTGGTGTAGAAGGATGTGTTTAGATTGGGAAGAGTGACAATAGGATGATTACTTCGGTTAGTGCAGATTGGGCAGTGAAATTCCTGATTTCTCTTCCCATGTTTCCAGAACACAGCCTGAGGGATACAGAGAAGAGAACAACCTCAGTGAAAGACTTGGGGGAGCAGGATGAAGGCCACGCCCCACCCACCAATCCTGTGACAATGCCACCAGCCAATAGGCCTCTCCTACAGACGAACAGCCCTACGAAGCCTTCACAGTGTAACATGTGCAGGAGCTGGTGATCCAGATTGTGTGAGCACAGAGCATGGAGATACCAACTATTTCACAAGCCTTGCTTCCGGTTGTTATAGACAAACAAAAGACAAAGCACTGACTCCAAATCAATGCAATGGTGAGAAAGACTTGAAGATGGATGCTTCAGTTGTGGGTAAGGGAAAATATACGTATCCACTGAGGCCTATAAATAAAGTACTTTTACCTTGTAACAGTGAAAACTCATATTGAAAATAAAAAAGTAGACATTTCGCTGTTTAGTGGGACTCCTACGGGCCAAATTCTGTCCTAAGAAGGCAATAACATTAGTAGGTTTTTACCTCCTTTGTCATATTCTTGGGAAGGATAAAATGTACACATTTCAGCACAGGAAAAAAAATAATAAAATTTGAATTACAGCCTGAAAGTTTGCTTACACTTTCTAAGCTAAATGCAATCCTATTGGAATATTTGAAATTCATCTCTGCAAATGCGTTTTATTGTCAGTATGGCTTTCCATTATTTAGACTAAACTCCTACCACCTGCTAGAAAGACACATAAAATAAATAGATTTGCAGGCTGTGTTTGCATACATTCTGGCAAAAGTATCAGTCCCAAGTCTTGTTTTTGGAAGTGCTGGTAAAATATTGACAGTTTATATTTTTAAAGAAAGTTTATTCTTTCTCCAGGGTACATTTCCTCTACAGAAACATGTGCCAAAGAAAATAAAATTCTTTAGCAGACCAACAAAAGCGAAACAGAAAAGGGCTGGGTACAATAAACTAAAATGCTCTCTACTCTCACTCCGAGGGTTCTACACAAACACTGGCAAATTCTAAGTTTCTGTCCACACTGGTATCCTAGCATCTACTTACTGTCTGTGCCTAGAAGCAGCTCCAGAGAAGGCTTTGTTTGTCAAATCCAGAAGTCTCCTTTATAAAAAAAGTAATTACTGCTAATATTTCAGTCCTCTGATAATTAAATATTAAAATAATAAGAACAACATTCTTTATTTGGATGTAGCTTGCTAAAATGACAAATCAGTAAAAAAGAAATTTTACTAATCTGTCACAAAGAATACAAAAAAATATTGTAACAAATTCAGAGTTAGAGTTTTTGTGTGTATCAACCTCAAATTTGCAGTAAAATAGTTTTTAAAATTTGACACTACACCCAGGCATGGTAGCACATGCTTGTAACCCCAGCGGCTCAAGAGGTTAAGTCAGGAGGATGACAGGAGTGAGTCCAACCTGGGCAACTTAGTAAGAATCTGTCTCATAATAAAAAATTTAAAAAGGGCTGGGGATGTAGCTGTGTGCAAGGCCCTGAATGCAATTCTTAATACTTCAAGTAATGATGATGGTTGGTACAATAACATATCTTGCTTAGAAAATCTAACCAGACACACTTTTTTTTGTAGTATAAGTTACAGGAACACATCAGCAACTTTGATCCAGGCTATTTCCAGTACTGTAAAAATGCCATGCTCAGGTACAAACGTCATCAAGGGTTAAGAACAGGACTTCTACTTCTCCCAGGGAGGCTCCTCATAAGGCTCTGCTGATGCAAGGATTCTCCACGGATTTGAATTTAATAGTAAGGTAAGTCCTGAGAACAGCCATGCCTGTGAGGAGCGGAATGTGTTCCGCTCAGAACCCTATGACCAGCTATGATTACGGAACTGTGAATAATGTCACTGAATGTCTCCGCCTCTGTGGGAGGATGGGAAGCAAAGAGCCTTTGCCAGGGAGCTCCCAACAGCTGGGCCACCCCCAGTGTGCAAGTGATAGCTTCTCCTCTGAGTCCCTCAAGGGTCCTGACCGCACTGGCACGAGGACGATCATGCGGTGGGCTCTTCGATTTCGTAGCTGACCAGAGCTGTCTTCGGTTATCTTTCAGAGAGGAGAGAACCCTTAGTATCAGTGTTACCAATTGAAACTAACCTGGAGGTGCAGGGTAAACCTCATGCCAGACCTGATGGCACTGTGTACCAAGTACTGCTGAATTACTGAGCTACAGAAGACAGACCTGTTGCTTTTGATTTCCAATAAGAGGAGAAAAAACATCCTGGGATAGAGTCCAGGAATGAACAACTAACTGAGTATAAAAACTTAAATAGAGGAAAGCTCTGGTGCAGCCAGAAGATAGAAAGAAAGAGGAAGTGTTTCCAAGTGGACAGGGCAAAAGGAACACAAAAGTAGGCCTGAAGTGGTGTCTCAAGGTAAAACATCATCTTACAGGTGAGGTTAACGCAGATCACTCGAGAGACTTGGAAGATTCATTCTGACAGCTCCCCAAACTGGATTTACCTTTCAGGGATAAAAGCACATTAGCTAACTTTAAAGGACTGTTTATTCATGTATTACAATGAGAATTGTTTCCGTAACATGGACAGCAATCTGAATAGGATTGTTTCTCCTGCTAGGCTGGGAGGACATTTCAATTTCAGTCCATATCGGTCACCTCCACTGCCTGTGTCCTGGGGATCCTGCTGACTGAGAGCTGCGTCCTCTCCCTCAGAGACTTCCTGGTGTGACAGCACCTGCCTGCTCTGAAAACTTTTGTAAAGTTAAAATTTAGAGCTGATGCTACACAACCTTGCTCATTTCTGAGCACAGCCATGTATCACTGTCCGTCTCCTGTGTGCAGGGTAAGGATGTCACACATTCCAAAACACACAGCTAGTACATTGTGTTTTATTAAAACATGTAATAAAATACACATGTACTTGTGCATATGCACAGAGTTTACACAAGAAGAAACCTGAAAATAGTGTCAGAGATTAGAAAATTAACCCTAAGTTTGTGTCTTTTATATTTTATTGATGGCAGAGGTTGAAACCAAGGCCTCATGTATGCTAAGCTCCCACTAAACAAGTGAGCAGCCCTGATGCTATGTTTCTTATTCTGCCAGCAAATCACACTCAGGCTTAGTTGTGAAGTGATTAATAATGATGAAAATTAATTTAACTACTCTGTGATAAAATATTTCTCACTATGCTATATTAATGTTTTATTACTACTACATTGAAGATTTGCACTAAGAATGCCTATCTGACTTATAATGGAAAATATAACTGTTCTGTTATTTTTTCTAGGAACACTTGCTGGGTCCATAGTCACTGCTCTGCAAATCCAGGAGAACTTTTTACACTGTGGGCCTTTCAAAAACTGAATTCCATAAAAAGAGACATGAAACTGGGAAAATAAGCTCTCAGGCAAAAACATCCACTTTCAGGAATTATAAAAAGTAGAAAATTTAAAGGCTTCCACCTGCACAGTGAAGGCAAAGTCTGAAAGTTAAAGTGAATGTAGGAATATTTTGTTATTCACTAGGCTATATATCATATAGAAAAATTAACAAATATCAATTCTAGTACATAGAAAAAGCAAGTTAGAAATATGAGGGGTAGTTTCTTGGAGCATTAATTGTGGCCTCTACACAGAATGGCATTCTCCTCAATTTATACTGGTAAAATTCCATCATGAAAGAGATACACAAGTAGTTCACCCAGATCCATACAACTGAGGTGTCTCTGATTTTTTTTTAAAACTTGCATTTAGTACAGTAGTACCTCAGTTCACAAATTACATTGTTTCCACATTTCCAGTCACAGAATTCATTGCATGAATTTTAAACTCGTGAACAAAGATATTACCATAATATCCTAAATTCAGATGGGAGTCTTTAAATGAATACTCACATGCATAAGGAGGTATTTCAGTTGAATTGAATTCCCACTGTGATGTGAACTTAAAATTTAAAGAAAGCTCCTGAAAATATTTTAAAAAACACGTTCATTGAGAACAATTTGTAACATATACACTATAGCTATTGTACTTTGATATTGGTGTTTGACAAATTAAAAAACAAAAAATAATCATAAATAGCATTCTATATGCAAGGTATCATGCAAGGTCTTAATTAAAACCTTATCTTGTAACATTAAGTATATTAGCAGGCAAGACTTATGTGTAATTTTCAATGCATTTCTGACTGCCTATAAAAGAATAAGAGCTTCTTTCTACCAAAATCAGATTTAATACAAAAGTATTCTTTTCTTCATCCCACTAAACATTAGTAAAGACAATAGTCAGAAACACTAAATATTAGTAAAAATAAAAGAAATTCCATTGAGATTCCCAATATATATTAATGATCAAATGTTATTATTTATCCCTTTATTGAATATCTAGTAGACGGCCTTTTATATTTGTCAGTCAAAAAATTCCAGTGGTATTCTGAGCAGCCAGTTCTCCAAAATGAAATAAAGACCCCAAAACATGTCTGATTTACAGCATTTGCCAGTTTTTTTAAAATTAAGCTTTTTGAGGCAGAGTCTCACTCTGCAGTTTAGCTTGGCCTTGAATTTACTGGATAGCCCAGGCTGCTGACCTTGAACATGTGGTGATCCTCCTGTCTCAGCCTCCTAGGTGCTGGGATTGTAGATGTTCACCACCACACACAGCTTTACCTGTTTTTTTTTAAATGCAAGTATCCCTACCATGGTTGATTCTGAGTTACCAATAATTCAATAACTGACTCGAAAATTCCTGAAAATTTAACCACTAGTGTTCTTCAGGCAATGCAAGCCAGTTCCAGGGCACCTCCATTAGTGATGGACGTAGGACGTCTGGAGTATATAAAGCGTGACTGTTCCTGAGGCCAGTGGAAAGGACTTCACAGAACAGGTGTACCATGAAAGATGACCAACAATTTAACAAGTAAAGGTGCCTACAAACACCTTCCTCACACCAGGCTTTGACTGCAGCTGCCTGGGAACTGTGCCAGGCTCGGTCAGGTCTGGGCAGAGCCAGTAAAAGAGGATCTGGGAACCGCAGTGGGGAAGAACAAGAGCTGGGAAATCGAGTCCAAATCAGTAGGGACTGCATCTGTGCACCAGGATGACAGGTTAAGTTTCATTATGAGCAACAAGGCACTTTCATATGGATAATACAGATTACATTTATTGTTTATACAATACATATGAACACTGTAAGGTCGGTGGAGGGAGCAGGTATGGGCACAGCAACAGATGAGAATTTTATTGGATTGGGGGTGATGGGTGGGACTCTAAGTGTAGAGACTGCGCATCTTGGATCAAGGGACCTAGGTTTATATATGCATATATAGGTAGAGGGGTCAGAACCATTAAGAGTGGTGCTAAAATCTTGGCAGAGTAGTCTTGGCTTTGTTCAAGCACCCAGGACATCTCTGGGAGGAGCTGACATTTGTGGATTAGGTTAGATTGGGATGCCTGTCAGGGGTTAAATTAGATTACAGCTGTCTTGTGAGAGGCAAATCAGATTAGAGATGTCTGTCAGGGAGGTAGGGTTGACTTTTGTCATTTCACCAGGGTTGTTGGGACTGAAATGGACTCTAACAAACGTAAAGACTAAAGTCTGAAGTCTAGTTGAAGTATGATGCAGTATTAATTCGGAAAAAAGCTGAAGAGGGCCTAAGCTATGCATAGGTAACTATGACCCTGAGGCCAATGTGATCTACTGTTTTAGAGACTGTGTGGGAATCAGCCTTGCCCATCACCAACTTATTGCCATAGCCTCTTTCATTCTACAATGGCAGAGATTAGCAGTTTTGATAGAGACCACCTTCCCTGCGAAGCTGAGGGAACTTAACTAACTGGCTCTTTATAGCAAATAGTTTGCTGGTCTTTGATTTAAAGAGTAGAACAGGGAGACTGGAAAGACGGAAATAATTTTGAGAAATAATTTACTACATAATTCATATTTGGTGTTTGATGTGCACAATGGGAGAGGAAGATGGACGTCTCACCAGTGCTCCTTGGCTTCCGTTTTGGTGACTGGGTTTACAGTGATATCAGAAAATTGCCCAGAAGACAAGTGAGGAAGATAGGACTTGACTTTGGTTCTGGATTTGTTCAGTTTCAAGGGTCTGTAAGATGTTTAGAAAATACATGCTAAAAGTACAGTCAGATTAGAGAGATAGTGCACACACAAAATCAATGATAGTAAATCTGTTTTCAAATTAAAAGATCCCAGTTATAAAATATTGAAAGCCTTCTACGTTTTTTCCTGTTATGTAGACTACAGTCTGAAGTTTCCTATGTCACTGAAGAACCCATGTATAACCTAACAGCAACAAATTACACTTCTTTTGTACTACTTCCTGGCTTTTCACAACTTCTGGCTTTTCATGTATTGATTTGCATTTCAATAACTGGATCTCTACATGGATCCCCCGAGGAAAGGAAGTGTAGCCTCTTTATTTCGGCATCCTATACATAGTAGGTATTTATTAATTGTTTTTAATTAAATTGAATGAGTTGAGAGAGGGGCCAGCTGTATTTTAGCTGGGTATTTCAGTAAACACGCTCCTTCAGCTGAAAGAAACTGAGAAGAGGATTGGCAGAAGCAACTGTGAATAACCACTTAAAACAAGCTATGTCCTGGCTATGCACTTGCCCTTACTGTGATGAAGACTGCACTACTAAAGAAGCTGACTGGTTTAGCTGAGGTTCCCAGCGAATCAGAGCTGTTTTGGATGATGTGTGGGTGCCTCTTTCTGCTCTGCCTGGGCAATGTGTAGAAGAGACAAGCAGGGAAAAAAAGCAAGAATATTCAGTCATCTCTTCTCCAGCAGCTGCAGAATGGAGATTTAATTATTGCAGTGTCTTAAATGTTAGGCACCTTTGTATCTAAAGTAAGTACAAAAGTAGCTAAGAGCTAAAGGAAACATTTCTGGATTAGCCACTTGGTTCTCCCCAACACAAAACAATCCAGATATTCTTTAACATATCCTCTTGGAGACCTTGTTCATTGTGTACTCTAAATCAAGACACAGTCTCTGTCCACTGCCAGGGACCAGAGCTGGCCAGCTTTGCAGAACTCAGAGGTTTCAGGCTCCTACAGAGTTAGTGTACAGTGTACACAACTTAATTATGCTACAAGGTCCAAAATATAGTCTGTGAGGGATTCTGGTCTTGTATTTCACACTACTATTTTGTGTGTGTGTGTGTGTGTGTGTGTGTGTGTGTGTATGTGCGTGTGCACACGTGTGTATGACAGAGAGTCACAGTCTCTCCCTACCTTTGTGTGCAATCAATCCTATTACAATAACCTTGTTTTCAAAGACCTAGTGACAGTGATGAGCCCCATAAAGATGACCCAGTAAAGCAGAGCCTAATGCCAGCTCATCACAGAACTAGGCAAATCTGGAGCTCTCTCCTCCCTCCGGGCTTCTCACTGAATGAATGGTGATGACTACAGAATCATCATCGTGCAAGCCAGTGCGTGTCAAGTGTTACCTGGAGCCGAAAGCACGGTAACTCCCACAGCATTCAGAAACAGAGTGATACAGGTTTACCGGGGCTATGAATGGCCAGAGGATGGGAGGTAAATTCCTCAACGGGCTTCACATTTTCTATTGTCACATAATAGCGTGGACAGCCTTCCTAATTTGCATTCTGCTTATTCCATATGATTATGTCCTTTAATTATGTACTGGATCACATTGGAACTAGCCTTACAACTATCTGAACTTGTTTTTTTTTTTCCCCCCAAAATCAATTAGAACTATTCCTAGGCATTCCAGATCCCATGGCCATCTGGTCATACAACTTTTCCCACATCTTGTCCATGCTGTGACACCACACAGTGGCCACAGGCAAAGGAAACAATACCAGCCAAATATTCATCTCATCCAAATCATTGTTTTCCTGCCAATAAAGAGCAGCTTGGAACTGGGAATTCCCTGCAAGAATACACTGGCCATATTTCCCTACAAATATGCCTGTCATCAATGAAATGACATACATCTTAGTTTTTAAAGCAAACTGAAAGGAGAAAGTTGGTCTTGATGAAAGATTAAAACAATGATTAGGAGAAGGCTTACCAGGTATCTTGTGTGCATGTCACACATTTTCAGAAATCGATCCAACAATAACAAACAAACACACAAAGCTCTGAGAGGTACAGTATGTAGATAATTTTTTTCAACAAGTAGAGAATACACATTTCTCTATAGAACATGTAGGACCTTTGGAGAAATTGGCTACATATTAAACCATAGTGTCAGCCCAGGTTTTGGAGAATTTAATGACATAACTTTTTATGACAGTGAGAAGTATATAATAAAACAGGAATAACCAAGGAAAGAAAATAATAGGCAGCAAAAACAGACTGGCAAAATTTTAAATGATAGGAGAATCTTCTAAGATTGAAAATATTTTCAGATAAATAAAAGAAAACTTAGAGGAAATAAAAAAAGTTACATTTTCTTTTGAGATTCTAGAAGAAATATTTAACAAATAAATTGAGAAATATGTTGATAAATATAAATAATGATTCCATTATAAAATAGTGGAAATAGTCTCATAGAGCTGAAAATATAAAATTAATGTATATTATGCAGTATAATATAAATCTAGGAAGTGTTTCACAGACTTTAAAATACATAAGTGGTGAGTAAAATATTAATTTTATTGTTTGACAAAATAAACATGAATACTTTAGTTTCTAGTATATAATGTCTAATTTATTTTCTAAAGAAAATACATAGATGCCATTGCTTTCAAATACATAGGGAAATAGGGATTAAAAGTGTATTAAACATTTGTCTCTAAAAGATAATAAACAATATCCATTCACATGAATTTCACAAATAGGAAATACTAAGCAATGCTTTGCGTATTAAGGTATATGTAAAAACCAAAAAATGAAGAATGGGAAAATCATCTCAAATTCATAATAATTTTTATGCCTGGGGACAAGATAAAATAGGTAAGGGGCAAGCAAAACACTTCTAAGGGGCTCACTTCAAACATGTCTGTTTAAATACTATGTATATATATATATATATATATATATTCTGTTTAAATTTTTATATATGCTTTTATATATTTTACATATGTTTTGTGCCTGTGATATAGATATATATATACATGTAATATATATATAAAGAAATATTGCTAAATAATGAAAATGATGAGAAATATCATTTGACATTTTTCAAAAGCCACCTCTCCCATATTTTTAATGAATAGAACCTAAGTGAAACATCTCCTTAAAGCTATACCTTCCACTAAAGTATGACCGTTAGTAAATGAATGAACATTGCCTTGAATCTTATTATTTGTAATTTGAATGTAAGATAAAATTAAGTAAAGCAGCATTATCTATAATTCTTCACATAATACAGTGTGAAAGTGAGTCCCTTTAACTACCACCAAAAGGTAAAATATGAAATAGCATTCCAATTTCTCTATAATTACATATATAGGTACTTATACATGAGCAAATATATAATTACATGGAAGGTGTATACATATACATGCAATGTAAAAACTATTAAATATGTAAAGTACATGGAAATAGCTAGCAAATGTAAATATACCATCACAGTTAATTCCAATTAATATCACTCAAGTAATCAAGGTTTTAATCTACCTTGTTCTGGACTGCACATAAACTAGCTCACATAAGCAAATAGAAGAAGCTAATGAGGTATGTTTTCAGTCTACGCATTTGACAGGAGAAAATACCTGTATAACCAGTTCACCAAAATGGAAAACAAAGTGACTAGAATCCCATTTGTTGTCTATTTGTTTCCTACAACCACAGCTCCTATTCAGTGATCTTCTACAAATTGTTAAATAATTTGAACAATGTAGAGATCAAACCAGCATATGTCACCTGGTGACAGCAATAAGCAAGGTCTCTGTAACAGAAAAAGCTTATTTTGAGATTCATATATTTTCAGTGTTAGAAAAATTACACCCAAGGTGATACCAACTGTCTGAAACTGCACATGCTAGAGCTAGTTTGGAGAAACCCCATGTTGGAAAATTGAGCCTAATACTTGAAGAATTAATGGCACATTATACTTTAAGATAGTATATTTCATAAAACACCACCAATACTATTAAGTAAAATGCAAATATTAACAGGAAACAGAAAGATGAATAAATGGTAGAATGGAAGATGAATCTCAGTTAATACACAACATGTGCTTTATTGAATAATCTGCTCAGTGAAGACTGATCATAGAAGCTGATATAGAGTCATACAGTTTGAGGTGGGATAAGGACACAAAGCTAACTTTGAAAAGTGTGACACACAAAAAAAATCATACTTGAAGCAAAGTGCAACCAAAAATTTGCAAACGATCCTTATACTGTGTGAAATGGGCATATTACTTAATAGTCCATGGTGCCGCAAGCAGTAATGAATATTCAATATGCCCTTAGATGGTATGACAGTTTTAAATTATAAAAACATTTCTATACTCCTCTTATGGAGAATGGACTCTACTTTTTTCCCCACAGGATCTGGGAAAGTTTATGACTATTATGATCGATAGAGTAGGGTAAAGCAAGATCTCATGACTTTCAAGGCTGGGGCATAAAAGAACATGGCTTTCTTCTGTACTGGAAACACTGGCTCTTGGAGTGCCGCACTGACATGGAAAGCCTCTGGCCACCCTGAAATTTCCTGGGAGGAGAGGTCACATGTGGTTCACTGTTCTAGCCCGGGTGCCCAACACTGGTGTGAAGAATGGCCTGATGATTTCATCTGTGTCATGAAAGACATTTTGGAACAGAGAAGAGCCATTTCCATTTCCCTAAATTCCTGACACATGGAGTCTGTTGCTACAAAATGAGTGTCATTTTACCCAGTAAGTGTTGTAGTTGTTTATCATCAAGAAATAAGTACAAATAGAACATGTAAGTACTGTGTATGCACAGTGACAGATTCATCTTAGGACAGTTTATTTATTTATTTATTTTTGAGACAGAGTCTTGCTATGTGGTACAGGCTGGCCTTGAACTCATGACAATCCTCCTGCTTCGACTTTCCTAGTGTTAGGACTACAGGCATGCACTGCCGTGCCTGGCAGGATAGTTTATTATTAGTGGAAAGAAAAAGCCCACTTATAGTCTGATGCAATATGATTTAAGAGTAAATTATGAAGGGTATATATTGCAGTGCTAGAACTCCCAGGGTAAGCAACAGGAAGATGGACAGATCAAAAAAAGGGACACTTTGAGGAAAACTGCAAAACGTGTTCACAAACCTTGATAGATTAACCCGACATTAAATTAGTACTGTTCATACAGCAGGAAGCTATAAATTTCATTGTTGTCAAAATTCATGGACTTTTTGAGCTCAAGGCTCACATTGCTTGAAAAATATGCCAGGGTCAAAGAAGTTCTTATTTTGTAAAGCGGAACACTTTTGTAGTTTACTTTCCAAACTGATTTCCATTATGTAGCTCTAATTATTAGACTTTTAGGATATTTTGGGTTGCTTGTTTGTTTGATTAATTTTTGTTTCTTAGGTTTTATTTCCTCTTTATAAGTATCAGGAGTATAACTTTTCCTCCTTTCCCACAATCTTCAGCCTTTACTCTGTGACTTCCCAGACCCTTCACTATTTGGGATAACATAATCTTTGCTCTTGGGGGCTCCATGTTTTCTTTGGAAATCCTCCTGATTGAACAGTACAGATTTTGGGCAATTTCTGAGTGAACCACTGAGCCTCTCTGACTCTTTGGACCCACACTTTACATAGGATTTTGTGACTTCAGCTTTAATCTCCTCTTTGCTGACTACATTTTTGGGAGTCATTCGAAAATTCACTGGAGTTTTTAGGCATTACACAAAACTGACACAGTGGTCATGTGTAGGGTCCCTCCCAACATGTCCTGGTGGGGACTTTTTACAAGGCAGGGTTATCAGCCTCCAGGTATGCATGTGCAGTTCTGATTTAACTTTGTAACATAAATCATACTCAACCAGAATGTAAAATGTTAGTGTATACCCATGTAAGGAAGACAAAGACACAAAAAGTATACAAAAGGTTAAAACTATGCCATGTTCTCAACAAGGTCTTTGGATATGAATCTGCTGAGTCAGTGTCAGCATGAATAAAACTGCTTCTCAGGTGCAAGGCCTTGATATCCATCTCTCTACATGTAGGTCCTGCAGCATTACTGGGCCCTCATCTGCGATTTGGAGACAGCAGATTTCCACCTCTGTACTTGCTGGAGAACTGCAGAATGCGGGGTGACATGATCTTACCGGAGCCAGCAGACTGATTTGTAAGGGAGGTTGTGCCCTCCTGATATGCTGAGGTGAGAGTTCCAGACACAGAAGGAAACTGGAGGCTCAGGAACTAGTTCAGGGAGCACCATGCACCAGATCTGGTAAGACCCAGGTTCGATTTCATAGGCCTGCCCTTAAAGAGGCAAAAGTGGAGAGTGATCACTTCCCAGAGTTGCCCAAGGAAGTTTCACTGAAACTGAAATTGCAGCTCCCAGGAACTGACCAGTTGACTGGAGCACGAGAGCTGCTCAAGTAGTTCTGAAAAGAATAAAACCTCCGCCTCAGGGTGTGGGGCACTGGGCGCCAGGTCGGAGTGTTTTCATGTGAATGAGACGGACAGTGGGAAGGTTCTGACTTGACCAAAGGGCTCAAGCGAGTGGAGAGTCCTGATCTGCGGTTCTGTGATGATCCTTATGTGGCCAAGGGTAGTGGGTAGTGATAGGCCATCACAAGCTCCAAAAATGCTAAGAGGTGCTTGAAATTTCTCCACAAGGAGAACAGCTGGAGATGGATGAAGTGAGTGTGCAGCCTTTCCAATTAAAGCCCTTCCCCTTCCTCCTCCCTCTCTTGTGTGGGAAAGTTGTCTGTTAGGGGGAGGCAATGAGTGGAAAGTAAACAGACTCCCCTAGAGCATGTGCTAAAAAATTAAAAAGGGGCATTAGGCGACTATAGTGTTAAGATGACTCCCAGAAAGCTTCAGATCATCTGTGAAATTGGCCATCACTTGGAGTGGGATGGCCCACTGAGGGCTCCCTTGATAAGGAGTTAATTAGCCAAGTGTTCAGGGTTATTGCAGGAGACCCTGGCCATGCTGACTAATCTCCTCATATTAAATGTGAGCAGGATATCTCAGTGCACTAAAGATTGAGCATCAGGCTTTTGGAACACACAGAATGGCAAATGAATGTACTTCCCAGTAAGGACAGGTTAGGGAATCAAGGGGTTCGCAGGCTGAAGTACCCTGTGATAGTCCACTTAGACTGATGTTAAGGACTTGAAGTGACAATCCAAATTAAAAAAACAAAACAAAAATAGCTAACATGGTAAAGTATTGTTGTTTGTCCACAAACCCCCACTCTTCCCCATTTTGTCTTCTGGCCAAGGTTTGGATCAGACAAGGACTGTGTCTGTCAATTGTCAATTGAATTTGTTAATGATGAAAGACTGGGGTCCCAGGAGGAAAGAGCTTATGCCCTGTGTTGGCAACAGGGGCCAGATATCCCTTCTCTCCTAAAAACTTGGGGACTTAATAAGAAAAGAGAGGATTCACCTCTGGTTCCTTTCTTCATAGGGTCCATTATGGAATCCTTACCCCCACCCTATAACCCCTAACATCCTGGACTGATGGCTTCACCTCAACAGGAGCCAGTGCCAGCCCAGGAGGGCCCAACTCCTGGTGCCATGGCTGCAGCCACACTATGGGAGAAAGCCTGCCTTTTTCCTGGGCTCAGGAGAAAGGTGGAAAGGTGCAACTCCCCGCACCCCAATAAAAATAGAGTCAATCATAAAACGTTCATGCTGTGGCCTGGACACCAGTCAGAGTCACAAGAAGAGCCCTTTATCAAAAATCTTGGCTAACTGATAAACTTACTTTTGGCTTCCAATTTAAATTGGCATTTTAAAAAATTTAATTAATATGCTTCAAACAGTTCTTAAGGATTATAAATTCTTACACTACAATTACAGGGTTAACTTTCTCTTTTCCTTGCTTTCTGTGGGTACTAAAATAGGAGCACTAATTCAAGGTTACTTGAAAGTCCGTTGACAGCCACTCAGATTTAAACCTGTAATAATCTCAGGCCAAAGGAAAAAGCAGGGAAGTAAAACCAAAATTATAAGAAAATATTTTTGTAAATCAAACCTGTACTACACACCAAAAAGGGGACAACTTATAACCTTTCAACTTTTTTCCTGTTGGTTACCAAGAAGGTAGGGCACAGGAGATTAGCAGAGCCTAGTGCTTCCCACCATGCAGACGGAGGAAGGAGGTTCACAGCCTTTGCTTTCCTTGATGTGTGATCTATAGCTAAATTAGAAGTTGATTTTTTTCCAGAGGTAAATTAGAAAATAAAAAGACCAAACCTCAAGACTCTTTCCCTCCACCTCCTGACTCTCTGGTTATAAGTCTATGGTAAGACATTTTCTCTCCCTCCTCACTGGTGCTAGTTTACTGTGAGAAATGTCTACCCTAACTGGTCTCCTCCAAAAGTTCCACTTAGTCAATTTATAATGAACGTACAACAGATTATTATAGCTGTAGCTCAGCTTGGTCAATATTTCTAACAGTTCACTCTGATCTAAAAGTAATCGTGTCTTTCAGATTAAAAGTCTGTGTCTTTTTTGTTTGTTGGTTTAAGGTACCTAAAGCAATTTTATTTTTCCATTTATTTTTCTCTGGCTCTTTTTGTCTTCCACATAAAAACTGATTATCTAGGGTTTCAGAAATACTTGAGTCCACTTACAAGGTTATAGGATGAGAGTTAAGAGACTTCAAATTCACATGGGACTTACAAACAGAAGCCTTAGAGTCTGAGAACATAAACACTACATATGATTTAAAGTGTGCGTGTTTCTACATGTGAATCTTAAATCACATGTTCTACTTAGGTTGCTTTATAGACAAGTAGACACTCATAATACTAGCTCAAATGCTCAAGGTTCACATAGCTTAACAGTAGACTAAATCACTTGATAAGAATAAAGATATTTTAAAGATTGGTGACAGGTTTTCATTCATACTGTTAGACTACTTACATAACCAAGAAAATGTTCAGACTTGATTTTTTAAATGCAATGCCTGCTATTGCCTGTATGCAATAATTTAAGAGTTTTTCTTTGGTCAAAGTCAATATATAAAAAAAAGTTTAAAATGTTAACTGTTATGATGTTTCATCTAAAGCAATTGTTAAGGTGAATAAGTGGAAATCCCTTGAATTGGGGGACCAGTAGACAAAACTCCTCTCTGTGGTGGAAAAAGAGTTATCTAGACCAAAATTTATTCAGTTTCTTCACTGATGGGTGGCTTGTGCAGCTTTTCCAGGGTCTTATGATGCTGTACCCCAACAGTTATGAAATAAATTATTCTGATGTACTTAAGCTTGTTGTAAGTAAAAAGTTAAGCTCCCTGCACATAAAATACTAAAGTTTTCTGATTCAGATTCTCTTTGTTAAGTTTACAGCTTTGATTAAATAAACATTTGGTTACTGTACAAATGAGATACACTTGTCTTCGCTAATGAGCCTATATATGCAGTGATTAACACTGTTTCCTAAATTCATAAGAGTTCTAAAGATGTCTTTTAATTCTTGTGAATACAGACTTGAGAGAATTCTGTGTAAACCTGTTTTGAAAAACCTAAATTTTTCCTAGAGTAAAACTAAGTAAATATATGCAAAGATTTATATGTAGCTATGATAGTAGTTATTGCTAACCATATGGTATATTAAATAACTTCATGCTTTCCCCAAGTGTATAGATCTTTTTAAAGTGCAGAGATTGAGAAAGACACCTTACAATACTGGTGACCCCCAAACCACAGTTGTCCATGGTGAGCAACTTTTCCAGGTATATGCTTGTTGTATAATTGTGTCGTAAGAGTTTCATATGCCTACACCTTTTACAATTGTGACAGTGTCTTATAATGTTTAGAGATGAAGCATGAATGACCTTAATAACTTGTAAATCTATAAAGCAAGCAAACACATTTTACTTGGATGTCACTCTAGTAACAAAAAGTGGTTAAAAGATTACAAATTAGGAAAAAAGGTTCTGTATGTCATTTGACATCTTGTAATTAGAGATAGCTGATTCAAAAGCCATTTTATACTGAGATAGAAGTTTCAGTGTGTTCCAGAAATGATAACAAAAACCTAATGGCTCTAATATAATGATGTCATCATGGCCATTGTGATAAAGTGTTATACTGTTCTCGACCTGAAGTTGTGTCTGTAAATATTTGGCAGGGATTCAACCTCTAAGATAACCACGATTGGTAAGACATAACAGTTCCTTTGTCATTCTATATATTTTATGGTGCTTGATATCTAGATAAGATCGCAAGATTAAACTTACTACTCTCCTTGCAATACATGTTTAACTGGCCTCCTGGGTACTCAACAACTGAGGTTTAGGGACCAAAGCTGAAAAGGTAACCGAGCTAAGAGGACAGCTAGTATCTTTTGACCTTGGCCCTCCAAGGTCAACAAGGACCCAGAATAGAAGGACACTTACCCCACAAGATCCTACGACTTTGGTAAGTCAACCAATCTCCTGAGAAAGGAGATAGTTTGACCCCAAAGAACAAGCATCAACCAAGGTGCAGCATGTTAAGAAAGAGGGTCACTAAAGAGAGAAATGTCTTCTATGCTTCCACAGGAAGCTACACGGTCAGGCAAGACTGTGACCCATTCTGGGGACTCACACTGGCAGAAGAGCTGATGGGCTCTACTCAAGTTCCCACAAATAACCCCTGGGAAGGCTTAACTGACCTTGATATTTGGCAAAAAAAAGATAAGTTTTGATTAAGGCCAGTCTCACTCTAACTTAGTGTTAAACACTCAGCAGAAAACTATAACCAAAGATACAAGTTATGGTAATGTAAATTAGACAGGGGGCTCCATTCACTAACCCCTGCTGGCAGTTTCCAGGCACACTGGGAGACAGGTCTAGGAGCCAGCTGGTCACAACTGTCCTTTCCACTCTAGCGATCATGCCTTGATCATATGTGCTTAAAGGTTTATTTATTCTTGCCTAGAGATTGCCTTCACCAAACCACCCGTTGACCTTATCTGGCTAACGTGCTCCTTCCGGTGGAGGAACGCAACACAGAGAATGAACTAATGCTCATGGAGTTTGAAGAAAAAGAGTACAAAGTTATGGCGGAGGGTTTGTAAGCAACTGCAGCCCCGTTTTTCTATCAAAGGATATAAACAGTAGCACCTCCCTCTTAAACTTTATCTCACCCTAGGCTGCCCTGCTCCACCCTACCCATCAGGGTCGTGGTTGTTACAGCTGCAAAGAACATCTGTGGTTTGGACTCTGGGAAACACCTTGTTCAGACATTCAGTTCTCTGTGTCCCCAACCCCCTTTAGCAACTTTGCCTGCCAACTGTTCAGGCTTTTTCCTTTGGAAATTCTCTATGGGTGGCCCCTCCTCTTATTAAAGGTAGAAGTTTTAGAAATGAGCCTTTAGACTCAGTCTCTCAGGGCAGATGATGAAGTGCTCAGACACCAAGAAACCTGGACAAGGCTTTCTACTTTTGCAAAAGAGCACATGTTTGAGGTAGCAGGTGTGTAGAACAAAGAAGGGTTGCCTCTTTTATCCCCATGGCAGGAAGAGCAGCTGACTGCTTTCCCACTGGCTGGTTCATGATCTGTCCTGATTGGCTAACTCACATGGTACAAGGAGAATCTGAAGAATTGCTGAGGCGAAGGGAGAGCAGAGCAGAGAGGTATGTGGAGAACAGAAATTCCTTGGCCTATTATAAACTGTTCTCGGTTTGTGGCTGTGTTCCCAGGATTGCAAATGAATGGGATTTTTCTGTAACTTAGTGTGTTCAGGAAGGACTACCTGGGATGGGCTAGACTTCAAGATGGAGTCACTCCTGTTTGATAAAAAAGACAGAACTTACTGTTTCCCATACAAAGAGGGACTTAAAGGAATTGGGAACCTCATTCTGAGACAACAGATGCACGTTTTGGCCTCAGCTTTAGCCACTTTACACCAGTGGGTTAAGGAACAAATTGCCTGTGAGTTTGACCACAGATGCTCAATATTTCAAACCAGGGGATGCGGTGTGGGTAAAAGAACAAAATGTCCAATCTGTGGGACCCATCTGGAGGGGCCCACTCAATTATCCCATCCACCTGCACTGTAGTAAAGGTGGGTGAGATAGTTCCATGGATTCTCTACAGGAAGTAAAGCCAGCTTCTGGAGACTGAGAGTGCATCCTGGACTCACTGACAACATGTAAACTAACATCCAGAAGAAGCAGACCCTACACTGAAAGATGACAGCTCTGCCCTAGTCCCTCCCAAAGCTGACTAGTTTACCCGCTGGTGACAGAGGGACTGCATCCTTTTGTGACTCTCTGAAGCATTATGCTGCTCCTTACTCTTAACTGCATTTGGGCCTCTAGCCCTGCTTTTGTTGTGGCCCTAGCAGAGGCTGTGGCCCAGACTCTGAAGGGTTCTTCTTGTTATCCATGTGGGAGAACCAAGATGGGGGATCAATGGCCATGGGAATTGAGAGAGTTACATCTTGTGAATCTTCAAGCTGAAGAGAAAGAGTTGAGGAAGAGCCCAGTCACACGGTCTGCCTAAACTGAAGAATGAAATCACTGTTTATGAGGATGGGAAAGACTTGAAAAGAAGCATATGGTAAAGAAAGATCAAATTTTGAGCGGCTGGAAATGCTCATTAGACATCAGAGGGATGTGTAGAAAAACGCATTGAATTTGGAGCTTGGACAGCAGGAAATAAAGTTGAGGTTTCAGATATAGGGCTACTTGTATAAATGTGGACACTAGGCCAGGTATAAGAATGAACCCTGAGCAAGATATATGTCACGGCCTGAAATTCCCTTTGGAAATGCTGTGGTGCTCCACAACAATACTTTTGCAGGCCAGTTTGGACTCCTGTGTCCAATATTATCAACCAAGAGTAAATAAGTGGGAATCCTCTGTATAAGGATGCCGGGAAGTCAGTGAGTGAGGTTCACCAGTGACTAAAACAGCCTGCTGATGTTTCTGAGGAGTGGCAAGATGATTAGAATAGCTACTGGGATTTATAAGGCTATTAGGAAGGAAAATTGCACAGAGATGAATAAAGTTTGCTTTTCATCACTGTTGTTCATAGCAGTGCAATTTGTAATAGCTAAAATGTGGAAGCAACCCAAGTGTCCATCCACAGAAGACTGGATTAAAAAACTATGGCATTTTTATGTAATGGAATATTATTCAACTATAAAGAAAGATAGTTTTGGGGACTTTGTAGGCAAATGGTCAAAATTGGAAACCATACTCATAAGTGAAATAAATCAGTGGTGCATGAGCAGGCAACATATTGTGTCACTGGTGTAAGAACCTGAGGGTGGGAATATAAACTAAGAGACACGGTTGGAAAAATTCTTTGCACTTACTTTTATGTGTATAAGTATGAAATCCTGAACTGACCAATGCTAACATTCATCACTTTACAATAATTAACAAAGATGCCGGGGCTGGGGATATAGCTCAGTGGAATAAGCGCCTGCCTAGCAAGCACAGGGTCCTGAGTTCGATACCCAGTACCGCAAACAAAAACAAAAACAAAAACAAACAAACAAACAAAAAAACAAAGATGCCATAAATCACATACAAACAAAAAAATCACAAGCCTTCTAGACATTGTTCAAGTTGTGTTAAAATTGAATGTAGTCCATTATTCAACTTATTCATTCAATGAGTATACAGTAAAACTATTCTTCATAGGAGGAAATTAAAGGTGATATGATCACCATATGATATTTTGCTTAAAAATACAAATCTTTGATGGACAGAGGTTTACCTGTGAATGCAAGTAAGGAAAGTAGGTATACCACCCAAAAGAGATTTTTAAAATTTTATAGAGAGTAAAAATTCAATGAAAAAAAACATTAAAATTCTAATGAAAAACATTAGAAAGGATATAGAATGTTAATAAACAATATGATATGAATTCAACAATGGTTGTTATATTGCATATTGTTGTCTTCAAAGTAGTTGTTCAGATTACCAAATATAAAGTATGCAAAACTGGACCAAGGATATAGCTCAGAGGCATAAGTACCTGCCTCGCAAGCACAAGGTCCTGAGTTGGATTTCCAGTACCAAAAAAAAAAAAAAAAAGAAAGAAAGAAGTATGCAAAATTGGTTAAAAAAATTAAGCATTAACTGTTCCTTTCAACAAACCAATAGAGATCAGCAGTACGACTAAGACTTTTGTTTTTCAAAATGGTGACTTTTCAATGATATTTGAAGTGTTCACAAATACGTATTTATACATTACCACTTTACTAAGAAATTAGCAAGCATCTACTTCAAATCCAAGATTATATTTTGGGGAAAGTGCCATCTTTCACATTATGTTTTCCCTTACTGCTTTTATTTCCTAATTTTTAAATTGTAGAGTAACTTTTTGAGAAAGGTTTTAGTCTCTAGTTTTATCACATTGGAGTTTTTTCATAACTGCAGCCATGAGAATGCTAAACATTAGTTTTAGTTCTGCTATTGCAGATAAAGTTTGGAAGAGATGTGGCCATAAGTGAAGCCATAAATCTACTCTATGTTTTTTATTCTCAATAACATTTACACAGCAGGCAACTGGTTAAGTATCTCGCAGGGGTCTTTAAAATAAAAGGAGAGGCTTTATTAACTCATTTCCCACTGTTCTCGTAGAAAAAACCCCAACATATCTTGAAATACAGCAAGTTCTTGAGACATTCTAGAAGGAGGAAATTACCACAAAAAAGAAATCAGATACTCAGAACTATGAGGGAAACTGTTGGAACTCTGCTGAGCAAGACTATAAAACAAGATTTGTTCCAGGAAAATAAATAACAATGGGGACAGAGGAGAGCTTTGTTGATCCATTTAGTCAACAGGTACTAATTAAGGGACACAAGATTAAAAAACCATTATTTGAATCACTAAACTGGAAAAAGAAAAGGCCATAAAGTGATTAAGAACTTAGGTATCTGGCTGCTGTTAGGTCTAGGATAAAAAGATTCCATCATCTTTAATAACTGTCGGTACAGAGTCATTTAGTGAGCAGTGGAATCCCTCTAGTTGGGGATGGGGTAAGTTTGTGAAGGAAATGCTTTCTTAAAGCTGGCTCTAAAATGGGAAGCCTGTAACCTGTGCTCAAGAAAGTCTGGCCTGGAAGTTGGCCTCAGCTTTTCCTAGATTCAGTCTAGCTCTAGCAACAGAGAAAGCAAGGGTTTCATAAAGAGGGGAATAAAGTTTCCTGATTGTTGTGGTAACTTTGCTCTCATTATTGAGGCAAAATACCTGATATCCGAAGTTAAATGAGGAAAAGTTTATTTAGGTCACAGTTTGTAGAGTGTTCAGTCTATAATGGGCTGGCTCCAAGTTACGGTGGCATGATAGAGGGGCATCACGGAGGAGAAACAGTTTATGGCAGGAAGAAGGCAGCAAAGCAATAAACAGTAAGTGACAAGCAACCAACAGTAACCCACTTCTGTCCCTTATATCCTATCCAGGCTACCCAAGCTTTGGTTGGATAGCACTCAGGCCTAGGGTGGCCAGCCTTGATTCTAGCATCACACCAACATCAACGCCAGCATCAGGTCCTTAATCTCAGCATCACACACCTTAGATCCAGCTACCTCAGAAAAGCTTCATCTATGACTGTGAAAGGCTTTGAAGGGACATCGAGGTACAAGCCATAACAATGGTTATGAGCAGTGTCTCTGTAGTTGGAACACAGGTTCACTCACCAGGTCTCCAATAAGAAGTGGGATGATAGTGAAAACAAGACATCGAAAGAATCGTAGTGGCTGCCTTACAGACTATTTGTAAGGGTTCATTGAACTAATACACAGAACTAGCAAGAGAGCATTTGCTACAACGGCTGGTGAAGAAACCAAGGTTTGATAACTCTGTTACATCTTGGAAGCAGCTCATGTCCATCAACAGGTGAATGGATGAAGAAAAATGTGATATTTACATGCAACAGAGTACTACTCTGCCATAAAGAAAGAGCAACTGGAGTCATATGCAGGACAATGGATGTACCTTGAGACTACGATGTTGGATGAAATAAATCAGACACACAAACTTATTAAATAGCACATAGTTTCTCTTGCATGAAATATCCATTGTACAAATAAAGAACAAAAGAAAATATAAACAATAGGAAGAAGGGAACTAGATCTTTCTCCAATGGGAAGAGGATAAGAAGGGGATCAAGAGATGAAAGGAACTGCAAAAATGGACTAAAAAAAGGAATTAAGGTGGTTATGTACATGTGTCACCTCCGCCCATGGAATGTAAGTGTCATGTACTGCAAACCTAGAAATGATATCAGGTAAGCTCCTTCTATAGATGACAGTTCTCCAGGTGTCACTCATAACTGGTGGCCACTAGGTCTCAGCTTGGTCTCAACCTACAGAAAAAAAAAACTGGTCAAATTACAGCTATAAGTAAGCAAAGTTTTGCTGACTTTGAGGAAGATGTGCTAAAGCTACTTTCCATTTTACTCCAATACCTATTCAAATTAGGAAATTATATTTCCCTTCACAAAGTGCTTAATTTCCCAGGTACATATTACCCAGTGCAAGGATTTCTGCATGAATCAGTTATTTCTTATAGCCCTACTATGAATACGGCTTTTTGTAGACCATGAGGTCATGTGTACTTTCAGAAAACTTCAATAGTGGTAGACAGGAGACAGGAAGCTAGACTAAATTTTTTTTTTTTTAGACTAAATGTTAAATACAAAATGCTCAGTACTATAACAGCATTGTAGCTTATAGTACGTGACTTTATAGGAAGGGCTAACTGCTATTCAAGTAATCAAAAACTGCAGTTCTAGCAAGAGATTTTAAATAAATATCAGATTATATTAATATTCTCTTCTGTTGTATTAGGCCATATAAAGTAAATTACTATATGCAACAGCATTACTTAGCGTGCTAATGGCTGATCATCATAGTACCTGTTTATCTACTGCCTAATTTAGGATGTTCTACATGAAAAAAGTAGGAGCAGAATAATTTATTAACAGGGAATACAACAGGCACAATAAATTAAACATGAAAATTCTCCCAGAACCCAGGGTCTTATACTTTCAGAGAATGATGCCACTTGGAATTGATGGAGCTATTTCAATGTGTCAATATTATAAAGTATAGAGGCAACTGGTTATTTACTTTTCTATATAGCTTAGAAAGTCCATGAAAACCTTCTCAAACCTGTTACTTAAAGCAAAGACATTTGACTTAAATGGATGAAATGAAAACAACACACATTGAATATGTCATTTAAATAATTGTGATTAGATTTAGAGGAGAAGAAAACAATCTTCACAAGACAAATTAATTAAAATTATGACTTAGATGAAAAGTACTTTGTTAATCCTGAGGGAATCAAGATCCTCTGCCATCTCTATCAAGTGTTTAAATGGACTTGACACAGAGCAGAGAATAATAAATTATTTCCATTGCTGTCACATTATAGTCATTGCAGACATAGTAAATGCACACTTGCTGAATTGTCTGTGTAGAAAACCATCAGCATCGTGCCGATACTATGGACATGTTTCAGATGACTTGGTTTGCTTGAACGACATCAGTCAGGGCATTTCTCAGAGGATGAAATATGAAAAGTGACCCAAAGCAAAAGGTAGACCAGGTGGCATTTGCTGACATGACGTACTCATTGTTTATTGTTTTATTAGCTGATTGAGGCAAGGGACAACAATTTGAATAACTTGTTATTGATCATTAAAAAATTGGCATGCTGTTATTTACTGGCACAGTGTGATGTCCTTAAGGGAGATTTATTCATGGCCATTGAATGAAGACTTTCACCTTCAATTACATCTCGCCTAACCACTTGCCACTTTGTCCTTAATTTATGGAACCCCTTGTCTGGGGAAATCAGATTTATAGAGTCCTTATCTGCTTTTGGCTACATTGAAGATTTAACACTGAAGGTTTCATTTTAGTAGTGCTTTGAGATAGCTCACTCTGAGGTGCTTGTGTGGACATCTAGTGCACCAGCACAAACTCCTGGTTTTTTGTTTGTTTTGGTAGTCCAGTAATTTTTAATTCTTTTATTTTAAAGAGAAAAAAATAAAAAGAACATTTCAAACAATCCAGAATTTCAAAACAATATGATAGGAAATCAACGATGGTTGTCATGTGGCATATTGTTATCTTTAAAGCAGTTCAGGCTGCCAGCTATAGGCATGCGAAATTGGTGAAATGATTCAGGGTTTGCTGTTCCTTTCCATAAACTAATAGAAATTAGTAGTACAATTATCTTAGCCTTCTTGTGTGTGTGTATATATGTATATATGTGTGTATATATATATGTGCGTATGTGTGTGTGTGTGTGTGTGTGTGTGTGTATGTACGTATGTATATATTTCCCTTCTTTCTTTTTTCCTTCCCAACACAAATTCTCGGTTAACTTATTTAGAAAGAAGGAGCAAAAGCGTGAGTTTAGAAATGGCTGAATTAAGGTAAGCACGTTTGGCACCATATATT
Source organism: Dinomys branickii (assembly GCA_004027595.1). Classification (NCBI taxonomy): domain Eukaryota; kingdom Metazoa; phylum Chordata; class Mammalia; order Rodentia; family Dinomyidae; genus Dinomys; species Dinomys branickii. The sequence continues at coordinate 76,980 of PVLD010003858.1, read as the reverse complement.
ATTGACTGGAGCTTTAGACGGATCTAGATCATCTATATCTATCTATATCTATATATAATATACACTGCGAAATTTCCATATTGTTCGTGACTATTCTTCCCTTTCATTTTTGCACAAATTGTGCATCGATCTAGAATTACCCCAAAGGTGCATATTAACACACAAGACTTAGTTCATGCTTTAAAGAAGATAAGGTTGTGTTTATTCCATTTAGAAATTAATATTTATACCTTCTAATTGTTTTTAACAGACATCTCATTGCTCAAAAGGTAGATGACTCAAATGTCTTTGTTTAACTGAGTTCTCTAATTGATTAAAAATTTTCATTCTCCTTTATCAATTTATATGAGCAAAAAATAAAACCCAAGTGAAAGCTACCATGATTTTTATTTACAGAAGGTTTTTTAAAATAAAAATGATTTACTGGTATTGGTCAAACCTTAATTTGTACAATCAAATATAGTTTTAGGCACTTTAAAGTATTTTAGTCCATACTGATTAAAGAGCAATATTTTCTGTTTGCAATGCAGAGCTGTAGAAATCTGAGTTTAAAAAACTAATGCTCAACTGACTTATGAAGTATGAAATAGTTATTTATAAAATACATGTTTTTTGGAATTGGAATAGTTGGAAAATACTTGTTCTATCTCACAAAGTTTCACAACCCTAATGTCATAAAGATAATAAAGTGTATTCCACAAACACCAGGCATTTCTATCTGATCATTAGGGTAAAAAACATCACATAAAGGAAAAGCATTTTTTAATTAGTGAAAATTAGAGTTGAAGACCTCAGGAGTAGTTTTATTTAACTTTGCTTTTCAAACATTCACATACCTCCATATATATTTTTTCTTTTTTCTTTTTTCTTCTCTTTCTTTCTTTCTTTCTTTCTTTCTTTCTTTCTTTCTTTCTTTCTTTCTTTCTTTCTTTCTTTCTTCCTTCCTTCCTTCCTTCCTTCCTTCCTTCCTTCCTTCCTTCCTTCTTTCTTTCTTTCTTGTCTTTTTGAGACAGATCTAGCTATGCAATTCAGGCTGGTCTTCAGCTCACTTTTTAGGGCAGGCTGGTGTCAAACTTGCAACGATTCTCCTGCCTCAGCCTCTGGAGTTCTGGGATTACAGAATTGCGCCACCACGCCTGGCCTTATACCTTCATATTTGAACTGATGAATTACTTTCAACCATTTTGATACCACTGATTGCTGCTAATGGTATTTATAGTAGTTAGGAACCCTTTGGATACAAGTACAAGAATACCCTGACAAATTGTGTTAAACATTAAGCATGCGATCATCTTAGAACAAAGAAGGTAAGCATATGTTCTAAGGTGCTACCGATATCATATGGCATCCAGGTTCTTTGCAAATCTCTATGCTTAGCATCCTCAATGCATTTTGCCCTAAAACGTCCTCTCTTCCAGGACAGGAGATGGGTTCCCTGACCAACAAGAGTTGCCTTGTACCTTCTTCACCCACTTCCATGCAAGGGAAAAGAGTTTCCATGATTGGCTCATCATGACTTTTGAACATGGAATTTAAAGTGGATCAACACTTTTATTTGTATGAAGAGAACACATCATTGTTTGATCATCACCATCTGAAAATAGATCAGACTTTCATTCTAGTGCCTTCTGCACCTGCACTTTTCCTCATAGAATGTGGTCCCCTCCATGAAAGGAACTGTGTTCTTCATTTTAATATCTTCAGCACTGCTATGTATTTTTTGTTCATCAAATTATGATGAATGAAGGAATGATTTCTAGGAAGATACTAGTGAATCTATCCAAGATAAGAAGCAAAACATGTCTGAACAGAAGAGAGAAAAATCAATGTTATGCCAATGGTTTGATTGGACCAAATAGGAAGTAAGCTTTGAAGATAAACTTGGGACAGGCTATGTAAAGGCTTCAGTCTACAGATTTAAAAATGTATTTCATACACTGTGATAGTCCTATATGCTTTGCAAAATTTTTTATTAATTTTTAAATTTGTATTAGCCCCTGTTTGCAGTACAGACACTTTCTAATCATCTTGGAGATCCTCAGGTTTTAAGGTAAAGATTAACACAGTAAAGTAGATTCTGTGTCTTAATACCCTTTGTTTTCTCTTTCCCATATTTATGCAGCTTATTTCAGTGTAGATCCTTTATATATGTACTATATTTTAAATTTTTACTAGTATGTGTATGAAATAATAGTAATGTTTATGGCCCTTTTAGGGAGTAGGCACGTATACTTAACATAGTTTCAACCTTTTTTTTCCATTCCTATCCCCTCTCACTCCCCTGTCCCTCCATAGCTAGGTTCCCTCCCTGCTTGCAAAAGATCTGGCCCCCTGTTTACTACTATCTTTTATTTTTAAAAAGTTGGGTTTTTCATATGAGACATTAACTGATATTTAAACTTGCATGCCTGATTTACTTCATTTAACAGTATGGTCTCAAAGTGCATTGATTTTCCTACAATGAGTCAAATTTTTCTTTCTTCATGGCAAAGTAGTATCCCACTGTATATAAATAGTACATTTCTTTAACCATTCTTCTGTTGGTAGACTTATAGGATGCTTTGGAGATTTAGCTATTATAAATTGTGATGCTTTACACATGGGTATGCATGTATCACTCTGGTATGTCTTTAATTCTTTTAGAAAGATAACAAAGCAGGGAATGGCTGGATTGGATGGAATTTCCAGTTTTAGATTTTTGAGGAATCCACACAGTGATTTCCACAGTGGTTGCCCCAGTTTCTGTTCCCACAACAACGCAGAAGAGTGTCCTGCCCTCTAGTCCCCTGTAGCCTCACCAGTATTTGTGTCTACTGTATTTTATCTGAAAGGCAACATTTGTTGGGAACGGCCAAGAAGAAATGAATCAACAATAGGATGAAGTGAACTCCAATGATTAGAAATCCTCAGTTATATGACACTGGCAAAAGTAAGCCTGAAATGCTCTTTATAATTGCATGCAGTGGGCTCTGGATATTCGCAGGGGTTATGCTCCTACAGCACCCATCAGTGGTGAAAAACCACGGATTTCAGATATAGTCAGAAAAATGTCTAATAGTGCTTATTTTTACAGTTTAAATCCTAACTATGCTATGTCTCCCACAGTTACATAATTTAATTTAATAAAATAGTGTATTAATAAAGCCTTAGAAGGTGTAGGGCTTGTGGGCAGCATCTTTGGTATGTTAGGGCTTTAAGAACAAAATCCAGAGTGGCTCAACGCCAGCCCTAGAACAAAATCTAGCTCGGAGGCACAACGCCAGCCTGGCAAGTGCAAGGGTGTGAGTTCTATTCCTGGTACCATCAAAATAAATAAATAAATAAAAATGAGAACAAAATCTAGAGCACTTCAGATTGTTACAAGGTACCCCAACCTGTTGTGACACAGGAATGTTGTGTATCTGCCACGGTGGGTTATAGGACAGCAGCCAGTCAACAGCAAAGAGAACTAAATATCGCTCTTGGATTGGCTACTTGCAAACCTGATTAAAACAAACAAACAAACAAAAGAGAAAAACATTGCGAGGATATTTGCCCTTCCTGGGAAATTGCGGGGGTTTCAGTGATCAACTATTAGGTTCTAAAGAAAGATCCGCAAGTCACTGGGAGTGAGAAATCTGAACCATGACTTGGAGGGTGGTATACTGTATTTATTTTTCCTCTGTGGTAATAGGATGATTTTAGAGCTCTTGCAAAATTTTTTCAAAGTTCTTGAAATTGGGAAAAAAAAACCCCATTAATTTTCACGACATTAATTAAACTTGAGCTTCAGCATGTAGAACTCGACAGAACTTTAGAAATTTCCTCCTTTTCTGCAGGTCCTCCGTTAACTCCTCTCCAGAGTTACTCTCCTCCTGTGCGCTCCCCTTTCCTCAGAAACCCAAACATGAAAATTCTGTGACAAATTTAAATGGATTTTCAAAATACGATGGATAATCTGAACACATTTCATCTATGCTAACTTTTCCAAAGAAAGGGGGGAAAAAAAGAAAACCTATATTGTCCTTAATGAGATGGAAAGAGTGAGCACTGACCAGTCTTTCTGAACATCCTTTTTAAATAAGTGCCTTATCTTTAGCCAACATACGTTAGCCACATACTTTAACCTAGTAAATCAAGTCTTGTAGTTGAGTGAAAACACCTGTGCTTCACATATCATTTAATTGAATGCATAACATTCACAAATTCTTTTATTTTAAACAAGAAAACTGTCTGCAAATAAGAAGACATACATTTGATCCAAACAAGGAAGAATAATTTGATGGAAGGACATTCATTTCCTGATCATCTTTGTGTGACTACAGGGTTTTATCTTCTGTCAATTAACTGGAAAAGAATTTTGTGTAACCTTGTACATAATGTTTTAAAGTTTTAAAATTATCTTATTAAAACAGATTCAACAAGGCTACTTTTTATGCTGTCAAACAAGGATAAATAAAAATAAAAATGACATAGTGGTGTGACTTAAGATGCCACCCACTCAGAATATGCCAGTTTTCATTTTTATCAGTCAGCTTTATAATTAATGTGAACATGACGGCTCTGTAGTTATGCATGCCACTGAAAATTTTCATCATGCATTGTAAGAATTGGCTCATAAACCCACAGCACAAACTTAAATTTTTATATCTACAACAAGACATGTACACAAAAACAGACATGTCAAACTGGAAAAAAAAATGTGTGTGTGTGTGTGTGTGTGTGTGTGTGTGTGTATATATATATATATATATATATATATATATATAACCTTCTTGAAAATGTAGCAACACGAGTCTTTAGGTAATGAGAAAATCTAATTACAGTAACTAAGTAATAAGTTCTATGGCATATATAAATAGAAGAGATGCTGATCTGGATATACAGCTGGTGACCTTCTTTCAAATATGTAATACTGCATGATCAACAGAACAGTCAGATGTTACAGGAAACATTTAGATCCTATGTATAGACTGAATAGAAGAGATTCTCCCCTAATTTTCAAAAACATTTCCAACAGTAATAATGATACAGTAAAAGAATGCAATTTAACACTAAAGAAATGAATCAAGTCAAGGACAGCCAATTTCACACAGATTAGTGAGGATTTGTGATTACCTATATAACGTCTAAGTTCTTCCAATAGTGTTATCATGGGGTTTTGTACAAAAACCTCTCAGCAGCCCGTGTGACACACACTTCTTGGATCTTTCAGTTCGTTTCATATCCCTGTGCCACACAACCCTCTCTGCCAAGTAATGATAACAATAGCCTGGAGAGAAATTGTTAAGCAGTTATTATCTCTCTTTTGAATTCACCAATTAATTTTTCTAGTGTTACCTCTCCCTGGTCAGCTAACTCAATCACTGCTCAGCTTTAGGTTAGCCAAAGAAGGAAAGGACCACACCACATATCCTTAAATGTTATTACTCACTCGAACTCACCTGCTTTGAGCAGCACCTAACGTCTCAAGCTATGTGTGTAGAATCGGGACCATGCGAGCAGGTGGAAAAGCTGTGGTACCAGAGGAACTGCTTGGAATTTATGGTCATTGGTGATTCTGTGAGGTTCGTGTACTTTGGTGGGAAAAATGGGTCTGAGAATCACTGTCTTAGAACTGAAGCTCATCGCTGATGTTTTATAGCTATGATATTTTTGCGAAGTCACTTATCCTCATTAGCCTCAACATATTTCATGAAAATATGAACACTAGTATTGATTTGAGGAATAAAAAGGAAAACATGTCATCATTGATACTCTCCTTTTCAGGAAATAGATGATAAATAGTCACGAAGCCACACTTCATCTGAAATGACTGATCTTCATCATGAAACCAGACTCTGTAGAAGGAAAGAATCTGAAACTGAGGTTTGTGGTTTCATTTTTCCAGGCGGCATAGGGATGTAGGACTAAGAAGAGGACTTAGCTGGAGAATAGAAATAAATGCTTGTACTATCTACCTGTCAGCTTTGCCTGAAGAAGAGAAAAGCAGGCTCTAAACTAGCAGCACAGAATGACTTTGGCTAATACAAACTCATTCACAAAAGTAAAACTCCGTATTCACAACACTAGAATTAATTTAACACTTAGTAAAGTACTTGGTGTACTTCAGAGCAACAAAACTAATACTAGGCAATACAAGTACATAAAGGCTTTTGCTAGTGTACCAGGACATGCCCAGTGTGAAATTAAACATTCAAATGAGTCTCTGAGATAGAAAGCAATTTGTCTCTTTATCCACGCGTTCACTTACAAAGCAGTATCTCATTGCCTAGGGAAGATGTGGAGCTTATTCTCGGAAAAGCGGCCAGTTTTATTCTCACTGCTCCCATGAACACCTTTTCCTTAAAAGGTAAGCAACTCGATGTAATTACATGTCACAAATAATATATTTAGCACCAGGCTAAAGTTACAGTGAGGATCACTGTATTTCTTACTGGAAAACACACACACACACACACACACACACACACACACACACACACACAAAGCTCTATCTTAGTGTTACTTATTCTGTGAAGAAAATGATCTATGTTCCCTTTTATATTTTTCTTTAGGTGAACTGTTTACCATTTAGGAAACAATAAATGAGTCTGAAGTTGGCATAATTTTACCTTTGCTGAAAGGTTCAGTGCAATTCAAAAAATGTGCATTGATTGCCTAATATCTGTGTAGGTTTTGGCAACGCTAATCAAAAGAATAATAAAAGATACAAGAGGCTGCACAGATGAGGGTGGAAGGCAGATGTATCATTTACATGAGAAATATTACAGGCTGTGCAATAATCTGCAAAGGGCCGTAGAGGAAAGACTCTTCCTCCTAAAATGCTTCTCCACTTCAGCAGCCTCTTTAGGGTTTTTTGTTTGTTTGTTTTAGCTTTGCTTTTCTTTCTTAGCTATTACTTCATTTCAGAGTGTCAACACATATTGGTATTTTCAGGGTCACATTTCACTATTGTTCTTGTAATAGCTTATGTTTAAGATTGTCTCTCTTCATTCCCGTTGTTCTCAGGGAAACAAGTTATGTATATTTCATTATGCCACCCGGGTTAAATCCTAACACCTAATTTTGTCCTTGGGTGAGCACAGTTGAAATTGCTGTGGGTTTCACTTGCTGGTGCACCAGAGTAAATATATGTTTCATGTGTAACCACATGTAAGGATGGAATCTTCTTTTGAAAACCAGATACAAATACATGCTTGGAGACTTTGCTGATATTGAGCTGGCTTGCAGTTGTGCAATCAGATAATGTGTGTGAAATTACCCTGAAAAGGATATGATGTAACATGTTTATCATGAAGGGGGAAATAATAGGTCAAGCACATGATTTATAGCCTACTTTCTTTTTTTACAGATGGGTGATTTCCCTCTGCAAATAAAACTTAAGGATACAACTCTGTAAATTACATAAAATAAGAGCCTTGGAAGTTACTGAATACTGAAGGATTAATTGACACTCTTCATGTTCTGTTCTTGCTAGGCAGTGAATGTCTGAAACCCTAACCCTAAGTGGTACAGTACTTTGGAGATGGGTACTTTGGAAGTTCACAGTGCTGGAGTGCTCAGGCTGAAACCCTGTTTCTAGTTCTCCTAGTCCCAGGAGGTATCACACAGAGATAAGCTTTCTGGCTGTGTACCAGCAGGAGTCCTTTCCGAGAGCTCCCCTATGCTGGCTTCCTGACCTCAGATTTCCAGCTTTGAGAAAGAAATGTTTGTTGCTCTACCCACCCCAGTCTGAACTAAGATAGCTCTTTTTTATTTTAGAGAGAATTAAAAAAACAATAAAGATGACACAGAATTTCAAAACAAGATGATAGGAAAATAACAGTGGTTGTTATATTGCATATTATCATCTTCAAAGTAGTTGCTCAGATTACCAGATATAGGCATGTAAGATTGACCCAACAATATAAGCACTAACTGTTCCTTTCAATGAACATCAGAAATTAGCAATACAATTATCTTAGCTATCTTGAGTGTGTGTGTGTGTGTGTGTGTGTGTGTGTGTGTGTGTGTATGGACAAGTGTGTTAATCTAGCCCAGGAATGGGTTGGGTTTGGAGTAGGTATTGGATACTCAAACACAATCATCAGTAAAATGTTGAGCTCCTATCAGGTATTTTCTGATTCTAGAATCTCAGGCTTCTGAAAAATAACTATGTTGCATCAGCTTCAGGTTGTTCAGAGATGAAAATGGTTCATGAGCAGCTCATCTAACTTGTCAGACAATTCCACATTTTACTCATCCCTTTGTTCTACGTGTAGTTTTGCCTGGCTGCGGTGGAACAGACACTCTCTCTGGGAACAGGAGCGCTATGTTCCCTATGTTGGAAGAGACAGTCATTTTGAAAGTTAGGTCAGAGTTGTATAGCAAATGTATTCACAGGAATAAGAACATATTCTCTTGCAGACACAGAGGGAGGAGCATCTGAGGCAAAGCCTCAGGAGCCTGGGGACAGAAATGTCTTACAGAGGAGAGGCAACGAAAGAAACTCACAAGATAAACCATCCTGGGAGAAGCAATCAGTATCCACGCAACAATGGAAAATGGAAATGATTGTGCACCGTATTATAGCGGAACTATTAATAATGTCAAGGTGATGTTAGAAACCGGTGTGCATGCTAGGAGAGGAAAATCACTAGCATCTGGTACAATAGCAGAATGTGAGTAGCATTTTCAGGGACCTGCAAGGTGGCCTTCAGGGGAATCTGTCATGGCTGGCGGTTGGCGTGAAGGCCCCACCTTGGCAAGTGCAAAGGCTGTTTTATTTTATGCAGGGAAGCGTCCAGCCACCCTGTGCTCCAAAATGTGAGAACAGAATAGGCTGGAGCCCAGCTGGTGCTGGCCAAAGCAGGGTAACTACATGGAGGAAGAGTTTTCCTGCAGAAGAGGAAAATTAAAATCACAGAAGACTTATCTTTAGGGAAAATTCACATAATTAGATTTATGTATAAACCATCAATGTGTATGCATTGCATGATTAGAAGTGTGACGTTCTACATAAAGGATACACATTTGTCCTAAAATATTGCTCCTTTTTGGTGTACATCCAGAGGGCAGCTGGGCTTTCTGTGGGGCACGTGTAAGCAGATCATCCTAGACTTAGAGTTAAGGGAAGTTGCCATCCAACAGGAAATATGTGAGATTCAAAGATAATGGAGAACCCAGAACTGCTGTCAGTAGCTGCAGGTAAAAGTTACCACCAGGCAGTACTTTATCCATGTTATAAAACAGGCCAGGAAAATATGCATCAATCAAGGGGAGACACAGAGGGCATGCTGTGTCCTGGACCACACCTAGCAGCACTTGGGCCAGCTGCTCCCTGCAGAGCAGGGCATGGTGTCCGAGCATGGAGCTTCCAGAAGCTGAGCTGACCTGAGTTCAGATTTGAGCTCTTCTGCTTGCCAGGCACTCTGGCTAGTTTACGGGAAACTCTAAGACACTCTTAAAATGCGTGCTGGTTTTGAGGCTGTGCAAAGCAGGTCACATTTGTAAGACATTGTATTTGGTGTTCAGAAAATTTTAAGACGTGCAGTTAAGACTGTTAAATGATGGCTGTTACATTTATCAGGAAAAGCCTCATTTTCCTTGATAAAACTCAGCTATCTCGTTGGATTCACAGAACATTTTGCTTCTTAACAGCCACAGTTATTGCTTACATTCAACTCTCCATGGGTTAAAGCAAGCACTTCTGCCATAATGGAACTGTGTGTATGGAGACTCTGTATTTCTCGGGGAAGACAATTGAAAGTACATTTGCCACGTGAGAGTATCTTATTTTATCAGTATGTGTTGGTAGCACAGTGTTTGCAAATTCACTGTGAAAGGTTGGGGCATGTACCTGACACAACTTAATGCTTTTTACTTTCTTTTCCTTCCTCTCCCTGCCCCCTCCTTCCACCCTAGGTGAAAGTACCTTATTGTAGTAAAAAGATTTTGTTTATTAACTTTTAGTATATGTAAGATTCAACAGCAGAGACACATACGTAAATTGCTAACTTGAGCACGGATTTCCCAACGTCCACCATCCTAGCCACCACCTGGCCAGCATTCTCCCCTCCACACCAGAAAGGACAAATACACGGCCACCTGCAAACACTAGCGACTTGAGGATATTTGTCCTTATTGAACGAAAATAAAATTTATGGAGTTTTTTCCTTTCCCTTAGCTGAAAGGTTGATGCAAAAGTCTGGTCAATATGGAAAACATCTGCATTTGGATGCTATAGTTATTCTTCAGCATTTTCAGTTCAAATTAGATTTGAGACCTTACTATTAAACACTGAAAAGGAGTGTGCTGATCCAATAAGCTTTAATAGTACACTACTTAAATTCTAACAGCTAACTGTGTGACAACATACCTTCTTTTGACTTGTTAACAATCAAAGGGCCATTTACTTAACAATAGAACCAAGAGCACACTTTCCCCTTGTGTTCTATTCCTGTGTTTTCCTTAAAAAAAAAAATCATAGTCCATCGTCTTTGCTTGTGGAAGGTGGGGGAGACAATCACTCGAATCTCATTTGATTCTGTGAATTTTTACAGGTGGGAAAAAGAAATACTTGGATTGAAATTTTCGACTTGATATCACTGTGTGCACACAAATCACACCAGACAGAGTCAGCTCTGAGATTAGCTTTTGCAATATGCTGAGAAATTTCAATCTAGTTTAACATCTTGTTGTGGAAATGGGATTACAGTGATCTGCCTGTGAACCAGGCAGGGGTTTGCACATGACAGGAAAGCAGTGGCTGTGCACTGCAGCAACAGACACAACACACATCCAGTAAGAGGGGAGCGGTCACACAAAGGCAAAGGATGCCTTCAGTACCTCGTTCTGCCTTTCCAGACTGAAGGTACCATCCTAAGCCAAACAGCAGCTCTGAGCAATAGTGACTGCAAATGCAACCAGCCGTAGCTGGTGTTTTTGACACGGAGCTCTGGAAAGTGCGTGGCTAAGGTCAGGAACGATGCGGTTACAGACGTGTGGATGGTTCTCTTTCCCGTGCTCCAGCTAGACAACAGTGGGAGCCCCCTGCCAGACTACCTTAACAACCCAGGTTTTCTCCCTTTTCTTTTTAGTTCTAGGAATAGAGTGTGGTGGGAACGCACTATCTTAAGGAAGAACCGGCTGGAAGATTGGCCTCTATTCCCTGCACACCAGCAATTCCAGGGCCTTGGCTTTAAAACCCAATGGAAGGGCAGCGTAGATGTGACTCGATTTACCCTGAGCAGCTTTCCTGAGACTTGGGGTGTGGGGTGGCTCACCACAAGTCCTCAGCTTCTGTTGTCTCTGTCTATCTGAGTCTAACAACGTTGCTTCTTTTAAATTGTGTTAATGTTCTGTTTCACCTGATTCGTGCAAGTGGGTTGGATCGGGTACTCAGTCCTGGGGAGGCGCTTAGAGTCCTCCCCGGTGTCTGATACTGGTCTGCGGTGAGCTGCTCCACCACCCCTAGCCCTAGTCACACGCCTTCCTTAGATCCTGCTAATGACAGCCGTTCTGTAACTACACAGAAGCAAAAACGGAGTTCTATAGAAGAAAACATGTTAATATCTTCTTATCATTTCCCCCACTTATAACCTCACCTGTCTCCTGTTGTATATACAAGCTACTTTAGAAAATAAAGTTAAAGGAGGAAACCTGGCTGATAATGGTATTTGGTCTCTTCTGGCATCTATTTAATCTCAAAATTGTATCAGCATCACTTTTGAATGTAGAAGGAAACTCCAGAGTTGTTTCTCCAAGATGCCACTAAAATTTTCTACGGAGAGAGAATGTAGGTGGTAACAGTGGTGGCATAGTCTGACTCTTCACCAAATGAAGAGACATCCAAGAGCCACATCCTGCCATGGATGGGGAAGAGACTCAGAGTGAACAACTGAAAGAGGACTGACCTACATATTTAGTGCCCAAGGCTCTAATCCTAGTTTGACCACTAGCTAGTTCTATGATTTCAGCAAGAGATTTGTGCTTACAAACCTTCATTTTTTTTTACTAATCTACTGTTCACAAGTAAGTAGTACTCCCTTGTATAGAAACATCTCATTTTTTTATCCATTCCTTGGCGGGCATTTGGGTTGTTCCCAAGACTTAACTATGACAAACTGTGCTGCCATAAATATGGGTGCACATACATCACTGTGGTGTGATGTTTTCAATTCTTCTGGGAAGATACTCAGAGGAGAAATAGCAGGTTTGAATAGAACCTCTAACCCTTGTTTTGAAAGGACTCTCCACATGATTTTCACAGTGATTGTACCAGTCTGCATTCCCATCAACAGGAGAGAGGGTTCCTTTATTCCCAAAGTCCCTCCAACATTTGTTATTGGTTGATTTCTTCATTGTAGACATTCTTGCTGGGGTGAGATGGAATCTCAGTGTTGATTTAATTTGCATCTCTTGAATGACCAATGATGTTTAACATTTTTCATGTGTTTATTTGCTGTTTGTGTTTCTTCATCTAAGAAGTGTATATTCATCTCAGATACCAATTTTTGGACTGGGTCTTTGAATTTGGGGGGCTCTGATTTTTTTCCAGTTTTTTTTTTTTTTTTTTTTTTTGCTTTTTGAGACAGGGTCTTGCTATGCTGTTCAGACTGGCCTTGAGCTCACTTTGTAGCCCAGCCACACTGGCCTCAAACTTGCAATGATCATCCTGCCTCAGCCTCCCAAGTGCTGAGATTATAGGAGTGCTTCACCATGCCCAGCTTTTTTTCACTTGTCTATATGTTCTAGATATAAATCCTTTCATATTGTCTCACTAGTGTGAGAAACTGAATGAGTAAATAAGATCCAAAATGTATGACAGCTATTGTGAGTTGGGAAGAGACTTGAAAGGAAAAGACAAATTTTAATGGGGGAAGGGGAAAGGAAGAAAGGGAAAAAGAAAAAAAATATATATACACACAACATAGTTAAGATAGTTATACAGCTAGTTTCTCCTAGTTCACTGAAGAGTTTTGTGCTAATACTGTTTGAAAAAGATACCATGTCTTTATCATGTACTCTGAATAACTACTAAAAAGACAGCAATACCCAATGTATCAGCTATTGTAACTGTCCTACTAACCTATTTTAAAACTTGAGGTTTAAAAAGCTAAGAAAAAAAGACATTCAACAGCTGACATAAGTGTATACACTTAGAATAAATGGAACAGAGTTGAAATTACATAAATAAATCCTTATATATGATATAAAAAAAACCCTGAAAGAAACTCTAAGCTCTTATTTGTAAATAATCTCCAATAAAAACATCATAGCAACTATTTAAATCATCCAATATTCAAAAAGACCTAATATATTTGTCTCTTAAAATTAAGTTCTTGTCACCTGTTATGGTTTGTGTCTGCATGACCCTCCAAATCCTCATGCAGTTATGGGTTTTTAGAGTTTATGACTGATCCATGATCCAATCCTGGGGTTATGGATGTGAGAGCTATACCTGCCCTAGGGCAGACAGTTTGTATATGTAAGGGAGAGGAAAAGGCTGCTGGCTGCCATTCCTCCCTTCTTGCGCTTGTTGCTTTGCTGTGTACCCCCACCATGAACTGTTACCCTCTGCCATGTGCCACTCTGCCTCAGAATCAGCCAAGTATGCACTGAAACCTCCACAAACTGTAAGCTAAATAAACCTTTCCTTCCTTCATTTTGGATGTTGGGTATTTTGTCTCAGCAAAGAGAAAAAAATCAACCAAGACATCACCCAACAAAAGAAGACCATAAAAAATAAACTGAATTTAGTACTAATTTTCTTCTTTTTTTTTTTTTTTTTTTTTTTCAGTACCAGGGATTGAAATGAGGACCTTGAGCTTGCCAGGCAAGCACTTATTCCACTGAGCTATATCCCCAGCCCATTCAGTACTAACTTTCAACACTTAAATTCTCTTTGATTCTGAATGCAAGCTGAAATTGTGAGGAAAAGATTGTCTGATCAGACTTTCCCTGCAATAAAATGCCAAATTTCTCAGCACATCTCACTCATCCACACTGCTTCCACCTTACATGAATGTCTGTTCTCCATTCCCTTCCTCTATGACTAGTAATAATGTGACATGGTTGTTAAATTTTATATCCACCTTCTTAGCTTTGTAGAGCAGTGACCTTTAGATACTAAATGCTAAGTTACATGTTGGGAACAATAAGAGTTAGTTTAATAATAAAGAAGGAGAGCAATTCATGTTGTGAAAACTAAAATATTAGGGCATACTAGAGTTTGATTTCTAAGAAAAATGAGTATTATAAGAAAAATGTTACCCTTGGCTACATAAATAATTTACTTCTATTTTAAACTGGTTGCTTTGATTGTAAGATTTTATCAGCCTCTGTTTCACTTTAAATGCTCAGATTAAAACTCTCACTGCCATTCTTTTGTTCAATCATTTATTTTCTTTGGGGGCTCAAGAACTCCTGATGATTTGGGGTTTTCTCCTATGATAGTGGATTCTTTTTTACTTCCATGCTGGAAGCCAAAAGTTTAATCCTTTGGAATCTCAATGAATCACCTAATTAGCAACTTACTAAAACTGAAGTAAGTTAATTATGTGTAATTTCTTTATAAAGATCAAATGACAGGCAAATCACTTTCCTAAGGCTATTCTCTTCATTTGTAGCATAAATGAGAAAAAAACAGAGATCAAATAAAGTTTTTACTAGTGTTGAGAGCACCACAATAAGATAATAGATTTCTAGCTCATTCTATTGGAAGCATTAGCTCTGCCTGAGTCCTTGCTTAAATATTAGTATTTAAGACAGTAGCCAGTCTCAGAAGGGGTGTTGATGAATAATAGACTCATAAGCTAATTCACTAAAATCCACACTACCTCTCAAGCTACACAAATTCCACTAATATAAATCAAGAATCCACTAAGTACAATGTAGTATAATTCTTGCCTCAACACTTATTAGTTCTGTAAGTTCTGACAAATTATTTAAACATTCCAAGCTTCAGTGGCCTCATCTGCAGAACAGAGATGATAATATGCAGTACATTTGCATGACTGTCAAAGTAACATTAGTGTTCGGAATAACAAGTATTGAAAGAATGTTACTTTCAATGAAATACTAGCAACAGTGAGAGAGATAAGGACTCACGATAAGAACATACTTCCATGTACCTGTTTCATCAACTTTGACCTGCAGGTGAAGCCAGCCTGACTTTCAGAGCTGCAGCATCCCTCTGAGGCGTGGATTTCCAGCAGTTGGTTAGATTAGCTGGAGAGTTGGTGGTTACGATGACAGCCTCATAATAGAGGATGAGGACTTCTCTCATGTCCCAGACCACTTCTCGGCTTCCCCTCCTTCTGATCTCCTCTGGGGTTACCTTCTGCATCTCCAAATCTGCACATCAGTTCAGTTCTATCCTGCCTACAAAGGAAGTAACTAAACCCATCAAAATTTGTCAGAAAAAACAGCCAGTCACCTGATATGTCCACTTGCTATGGAAGGTGTTTATGATTACCAGTAGCACCTTCTTTTTGGTCTTTATTAGAGATGTTACTTACAGGCAGAACACAAGACGCTGAGGGCTAAATGGTCAGGAAGCAGTGCAGCAGCAGATACTTGAATATTTCCAAATATTTCTCCCACTGAGTAAAGAAAGCAGCAAGTTCTTCACAGAGAGGAAGGCCTGAGCCAAGGGGTGGCTGGTGGTTTGTCTGGGGCTTGTATATTGGTAGTGTAAGCGTCACCAACGCACAGTTACAGTCAGAGAGAAAGAGGAAGAGGCAGACAGACTGTTATAGTTTGGGGTTATTGCAAAGGGAACAATAAAATATAGGACACATATTTTATAAGACTATTTATAATAGTCACCCAAGGAGTCATACACAAGAGAGTGCAGGAAGTCTGTCTGTCCACACACTAAAGACCAAAGAGTCCAGCCGAGCACCTGGAGCCCATGGAAATGTCCTGCGTGAGTCCAGCTGAAGACCTAGAGCCCATAACAATGTCTCCCATAAGTTCAACTGGAGGCCTAGAGCCTGTGACAATGTCTCTTGCGGGCCTGTTTCATAGATCTGCACTGGGAAGGCCCAAGGGTGAATGGTGGAATTCAGTAAGTTTATGCTGGTGGGATGAAGGATCTGTGCTAGCAGGCTGAGGGATCTGTACTGGAGCCAGGAAGCAAGCTCAAAATAAGAACCAGCACTCCCCAGCAAAGCACCACGGAAATCCTCAGCAACAGTGAAGTCCCAAGGTCCTCTGATGATGAGAAAAACCAAATTCCATCAGGGAAGCCAATGTGACAACCTTCTCCAAGAGATTGAGCAGTGCACCATCTTCCCCTCTGGAGCTAGGAATAGATGCTCAAAGTGAGGACCAGATCTCCTCCAAAGTGAACCAAAGCTGTTCTCAGTGACAACAAGGTGCTGAGCTCCTCGGAGGTTGAAAACAGCCAAGTTCATCAGGAAAGCCAGCATGATGAACTCATCCAAGAGAACCAACAGCTCCTTACAGCTTCTACCAGCTCCCAACAGCCTTCACTTCTTCCCCAGTTCTGCCTCTTATGCTGCTGGCAAAAATCCCCAGGTGGGCCTCCCACACCCAGCACCATGCTTACTCAGTTCAGCTAGGGGTTATAAGTTGACCACCAGTTGTCACTCCACCATGTAGACTAAGGACAAATGATCATTTGATGTCCAAGGGGAGTGAAGAGGTTTGACCTAGTAATAACACTCAGTGTGGGAAGACCAGAATCAGATGCAACTTCCTTTTAGACAGAGGCAAAGATGAGAGTAGGAATAAAACTGCAGATGAACTTTTGTAAAAGTCATTATTCATTTCACCATTGAGGAAACAAAGGCACCTTTCTCTTTCAGGGAAAGATTCCGTTTCTATTATTATTGCTTAATATTCTTTAGTTAAAGATGATGCAATTGATGATGGGCTTGTAGATAACTTGGCAATAAACACTCACATATTTTTTTTAATGCAGAAACTTCTGCAGGGAATCAAGTTCAGGGAACTCAAGAACATGGTCCCTTGAAAGCTCTTCTAGCTTTGGCTTAATAAGACAGTAGAGTTTCATTGGAGATTCACTTTGACATGAGGGCTCTGGATTTGACCCTGCTATCTCAGGTGTATCTCCCCAGGCTGCTGGCTTAGGTGGATAAATATTACTTGTGCTTAACAGCTAGTTATGCCTATACTGTGGTCAAGGGGTGTCTATATTCTACCATTTTCTAGCTACTAAAAATCAGCAATTCTTTCTATTATGGCATTAGTGATATTTGTAAGTGAATATTATGTACAGCTCTCTTGATAGCTAATAAAGAAACCAGGATTGATATACTAGTGAATTATATTTTTAAAAATGTTTTAAACAATTGAAAGAAATTTCCAATTTATTCCCATTTATTTCTTACTAATTTATAGTTATGTGGTCACTACCCGAAGTGAGTAAGTCAAATACTCAAAAAAATTTAGTAAAGTTTACTATACCCTTCAACAACATTTAGCTTGTCTATTGTAGAAAATTATAAAAAGGAACTCTTTCTTTGGACAACTCTCAAGAAAATTCAGACTATTTTAGTGACTTACATTGTGCCAATTTGCTTAATTTTTATTTGTTTTTAGTAATCTGTACAAAAGGTATTTAGGAGTATTTTTGAGCTTCCTCATCATGCTTTAAGTGTCTTTGATTTAGCCTAAACAAGCATCAACACAAATGAATATTAATTACACAAACAACAATCACAGGAGGGCTCACAGCTCAGCTTGGCTTTGCAGTGGTTCCCCAGTGAGCTCTTCAACCTCGTCTCTTCCCTCTGTGCTTATCTCATGCTTTAAGGCCACTCAGTCTTCCTTGCACAGTAACTGTCTCACAGCACAAGCCCTTTCATACGAATAAAAACGCAGACCAAATTTGGTCTTTTATCCCTAATCTCTCTCTCTGGTCAGCAGCAGCCTTTTCATTTCTCTACAATGGGAATTTTACGTTGTGTCTGACAATAATTCCCATCTACACATTGGCTTCTGGTGCCTCTTCCTCCATCTCTCTTAGCGGGTTCTTCCTTCCTACATTTGTTTCTTGGCAACTGTTTTTGGAACACCAGTTTAGCACCACTCCCCAGCAAGTCCATATAGAATCAAATAAGTTGGGGGAACTGTGTCACTTGCACTTATGAATGTTGGAAACTGAAGAGCCCCAGATCAAGAGACCCAGGTGCTTTGAAGCCAGTATTTCCCAAACATCATGTTTGTGGAAAAGTGTTCATGAAAAATCTACCAAAATTTACATATGTAAACAAAACATACACTGATTGTCATTGTATTAGAATTACTTTTTTCTTCCTTTTCATTGTTCTTGTTCTTGTTTTTCTTCTTTTTTTTTTTTTTTTTTTGTCTGGGACACTTGGCTAACAGGGCTTTTGTTTGCTTGCTTTGTTCTATTTGTTTGTGGTGCTAGGGACCAACAAAGGGCCTCATACACACCAGCCAAGTGGTGCACTGATGGACCCCATCCCTGGCTCTTGCTAACAGTTTTTGGTTGCTGATTAGCAGTGCTGAATTCTTCTTGGTGGCAAAAGTATATTTGTTGAGTGGTCTTTGGGACAATACACGTATGTAGGACAGACAAAGCAGAAAAGGCTTGTCTTTCTGAAAACATTCAAATGATTGCTATTAGGGATATACATTGAAAACAGTGTATAGGGTATGTTCAGTTTCATCTTTTACTTAACATGTTCAAACAAATGTATTTAAAATGTTGCATGCAGAATAGAATACATCTGAATGGATTTAGTAGATAGTAGAGGAAAATACAGTTACTGTTTCCAATAGTCTTTATTCACCCATTAATGTAGGCTAAGATCAGTTGAACAACACACTTTAGCAGGTTTATCACTTGGCAGACATAGATTTTCCTTGAAGCAAGTAAGTATTCTCTTTCCTTCCTAGGATTTCTGCAGTAAGTATTGCCAAAACCACTTCAGATGGACTGTAATGGGGGTTGCTGCTGAGAATAACTCTTCCCAAATACAAATCTCATGAGATCAGAAAGGCTGGCTAGTGGCTGGGGAACTTTCTGTGTCAACGAGGCAGCTGATGGACTCACTTCTGAGTAAGCATGTTCTTGGGAAAGCTGTAAAGAGATCTGAGCTAAAGACTCAAGAAAAATTTCAGAAGTACTGAGGAAGAACTACCTTAGGACTTGTTTACAAACTTGAGAGAAAACATATTGTAACTGGGGAGAGCCTAAGGTAGTGTCAACTGGTAAAAATAAACCAGCACATACATCTCAGTTAATGGCTAACTCAAGTTATGTAGCTACTTAAGCTTAGTAATGTACAGGAAACCACAAGAGTAAAGATAAAAGTTAAAAATAGGTATGAACCTCTCTGCCCAGGAAGAAAGTATGCTAAGTTAGTTGATAGGTGCCCTCCAACCTCTGCATTGTACTTGAAAAAACTTAAAATGCAGAGTAACCAGTTTTCCTTGAGCTCAGTTTCTTGTGAGCCACTAAATAAGTTATATCCCTTAAGCCTGTACCCACAACACCACTTGTTTAAAGCAACTCTCTGTGATCTGTTTATCTACACAAGGAAAGCACATTGGATTTTATCTCTTCTTGGTGAGCATTCCTTGAGACCTTTTTCCTTCTGCTAACAAATTCTCCCCTGATTTCCTTTCTTTGCTCATGAGTGTATTCTACAATTTCATGAGACAAAAAGCTCAGGTTTAAACAAATTAAGTGTTTCAGTGTCATGAAACACTAAGACCCACATTGTCTCACTTCTACACCTGCTCGACCCCAAGCAGAGACACTTTCCTGCTTAAACCTGGGGTGGGAGGACAGCATTCTGGAAACCACATCCCATATTAAGATTTCATTATCTAGCTCATTGATTAGTTTTTGTATATTTATTTTGAGACATGTCATATTGTGTTGCCAAGGCTGATCTTGAATTGAGGATTTTAAGCAATCCATCTGCCTCAGCTTCCCAGGTAGCTGGGATTTCAGGCATGCACCACCGCTCCTGGATAGAGCTTCATAGATCTCCTTATGATGGAACACTTACACATTTTTTTTTAAACCATTCTTCCATAAAAAGTAGAGCTCTTATAATTTGGACAGTTCCCTTGCCTTTATCTTAAAATACTTAGATGGGTCCTATTTTCCATGGTGGTGGTAAAGAGCGTGATATGTACACTCCATGTTTGTGTGTGTGGGGGCATGTCAGTGTGTGTGCATTTGCTAGGAGGAAGTCTGATCCCCTGGTAAGTGTCAGGCAGACAGCAGTCGTCAGGGAGCTTCTGTCTTCTTAGCACAGTCCTAAGTGTATTTTTTTTCGTTCTGTTTCAAGTTAGAGGGAGGAAGGGAGAGGTGACCAGCTGTGCCCCTACTTTGTAAAAACAGCTCATTCCTTCACCTTTCCCCTATGTCTTCACTATTTAATTTGGGGTCAAACTTTCATGTTTAATAAAAAAAAAACAAGCTAACCTTGATTATAGTTTTAAAGTTCAGCTGCAGTTCTTGCTGTAAGAGATTTTTGTCAAAGGCCAGGGTAAAACATAAGCCATTGTCAAGATATCTGTCTGGTTCTCAGCGATTTTTACAACAGATATACATAAATGTTTTCTATATAATGTACATGTTACATTAAATGTGTATGTATATACTTTATACATATATAGTATGCATACATATACATATATATACATACCTTATATGTGGGTGTGGGTGTGGGTATGTATGTATGTATGTGTGTGTGTGTGTGTGTGTGTGTGTGTGTGTGTATATACCCCCAAACTAATAAGCACTGGTGAGAGGGTGCAGAAGTGAATAACCTTATACACTATTGGTGGGAATGTACAGTGACACAGATGCTACAGAAAACTATGGCAAAACCCCTCTGCCCAATTTTTTAAGTGAAATTGCTGTATGACCTAGCAATTTCACTTCCGAGTGGACACCCAAAGAACTAAAAGCAAGAAGTCAAACATATTATTTGTATACAAATTATACATGTGCTTTCTTACAAAAAACAAAACCGGAAATAATCCAAATGTTCATACACAGAAGAAGTAACAACAAAGTCAAGTTCATACATATAACAGAATACTATTCAGCCATAAAAAGAATAAAATTTGGACGCATGCATGGATAAATCTTGAAGACAACAAGATAGTTGAAATAAGGTAGACACAGAAAGACAAACACTGTGTGGCTCTGCTTGTGTGAATTACCTAGAGTAGTCAAACTCAGGTACAGAAAGTAGAAGCGTGGTCACTGGAAGCCAGGAAAGAGAGAGAGCAATGAATGATTATGTTTTAGCAGGCAAAAGGTTTTACCTTGGGTGGTGCAAAGTTGTGAAGAGCAACTGTCGTGATGTCTATAAAACAAGGGAAATGTGCCTATTTAAGCACATTTCAAGATAATCACCATGACAAATTTTATTTCATGTATATTTTACCAAAAGGAGGAATTCCTTTAGGACCTTAAAAATATGGGTATCTCTTCCCTCACTCTCAAACTCTTCTTCCAACAGGATACCTTATTTCTTTGTCCTCTCAGTGGAAAAGTGCAGAGGCAGTGGCCACAGAAGGCTAACCTCAATTGTGTGATCTCACAGACAGAGTCACTTGGAAATATTCAATAGAGTGCACTACCAAAAGTGAATGAAGCGTAGCTATTTTTAAGCACCATAGCTTTATTTCTCCAAAACCATTTTGAAATGTTTATGTGTTAATACATTTGGCGGTTGTCCTCCCACTCTTGTAGTACTACCGAGAGCCGTTTGCAGAATTTTAATGATGCATTTGTGTAGCTGGTATTCGTGCTGCTTCAGACAAAGATGCTGCTGAGGTGTATTTCTGTTTACTTTCTTCAGTGACAGAAGAAAATAATTCCACTTTTGAAAAAAATCAGTTTATGGAATAATATTGAAGAATTTAAAAGACTTTGTCTTTATAAAACAGATGAGAAATAGAACACGTGTGTTTCCATGGGACAGTATATGTTTACAACATAAAAGTATGTCTTAGGAAGATTTAGTGAAGCTGTGTAAGGAAACATTTGAGATTTAATTAAGGATGAAATAAGGTATTCTAAAGTATGTCTTCAGTCTTTAACCTGATGTCTAGGGAAAGATCATGCCTCTGTAAAAATTATGCTTTAGTATTACATAGTCATATAAAATATATAAGGTTGAATGAACTATATGCTTGATGAAACGTGGTGTGAGTCTTAGTTACTTTTCTCTCTAAGACAACATACCTGACACCCAGTGTTAAAGGAGGAAAGATTTACTTAGCTCAGTTTGTGGAGGTTTCTGTCTGTAATCAGCTGGCTCCAAGGCAGGGTGGCACATGGCTCAGGGGCAACTGTTCAAGGCATGACAAGGTGGCAAAAGCAAAAAGCAAAAAAGGGGAGAACAAGCCTCTTTTTCTCCCTAATATTGAATGTAAGCTACGGCCCTCAGGGTGTAGCTCTCACACCATCTCCATACCTTCTTCTTGCACAGGAGGAGAATGTTTACAAATTGAGGGTCCTGGCAACCTGCTGAGTCACATAATTACACTTGTAACCTTCTCCAGTTGGCATAGTGAACAAAGTCTTAGAGCAGTAAGGGTGTCTCCTCCACACCCGAGGATGCAGAACTTCCGAGTTACGTAGTTAAGCTTCTAGACTTCTCAAGCTGACAAGGAGAATCAACCATTACACTATGCCTGACAGTTTCTAAAATGATTGTTAAAAGGTCTGTCTCAAAATTTTAAAAAATAACAAAAAGGGCTGAGGATAGAACTCACGGTAAAAAGCCTGGGTTCAATCAGCAGTAAGAAAAAATACAAACAGACAAAAAGCTTAAACTACACATAAGCACTGTGCCTTCTTGAATGAAATAATACAGATACTTCTAAGAGAATAGTTAAGATAGGGTTAATCATTTTTATCGGTGCAGTCAGCGATTGCTCAGTAAGCACTTTTCATGTCTTAGGCTCTATGGTAGATGCTGATAAACTGAGATGAATAAAGATAGTTCCTGTTTTCCTGAACATTATGATTCCTTTTTGTTTTAAAACTATAGATATGATTCCAAAGCCAAAACTGCCTTTCTTGACCTCCGTTTAACTGTCTGTTCCTCAGAGTAAGTGGTCATGATCACATTCTTTTTCTCCCTGTATTTTAAAAAATAGGAAAACTAAAAACTGTAAGTCATCATTTATCTTCTGAGCTAATAAAACCCCACAACATAAAATTTAAAAGATTCTAGTGTTTGGGGGAATGGTCAAATACTTTTTCTCTCTTAAATTGAAAGTATTGAATTAGGCTTTAGAGAGGAGAATAAAATATAATTGGGAATGCCTGAGAGATATAAATACATAATTAGATAATAGTCTACCACTTTTTAAAAAATGTTTAACTATACTATCCAAGTTATTTTTATACAAAGCTTCAGGCTAAGTCATGGATAATTGAAAAATTTCCAAGAAATAAACTCACACAAGTGAATCCCCCAAACTCAATAATCTTAGTTTAACAGTCATATACAAATTTTCAAACATTGCCCAAGGAGTCAATAAATATTGAATATCACTTTATGAAGTGAAATTGAACACACAGAGTATAATCAAACTCAAAGTTAACATCAATCTTTAATATTAAATATGGAAGTTATTACAAGACTGCTAATCACTCTCCAACATTTATTTCCCTCTTTTGCATCAGTATAGATATTTACCTGGGGACATTTTATCACTGGGTCTCACCTGCAGCTGTGTGTAGCCATGCTACTAACTACTAACTTCTAGCCAATGAAATCTTTCTACCTAAGTGTTGCATGAGACTTCTGGGAGGTGGCTTTAAAGGGCCAGGTCCAGACCCTCCCTACTGCTTCTACACTTTCTATCTGGAATTTTGACATGGTGCTTTAACTCCAATTAGGGACTACAGTGTGACTAGTGAACACTGAGAATGAAAAGACAGAAGAAGCGTAGCTTTCTGGCTCCATAGAGCACTATCACAGCCTCAGTCTACCCTTGGTGGTTTTGTGTCTGAAGAACATCTCTTTCTCAATCATTTCTGTCATTCAGTGCTGAACCTAATCTAAACTGATGCCATACTGGTATTAGACTCAAGAATGAAGCTCTATGTGTGACAAACTTAAAACATATTTAGAATTGACTCTAGTAGGCACATAGCTGGGAAGATTAGGATATTCTATTACAGGTTCGGAATGCCAGAGAATTTGTTACACCACAGCAAAGTATTTGGTCAAATTGCCAACTGTAGTTCCTTGGAAAATAAACTAAATGTCAATTGAGACTGTTAATTTTAGGGAACCCTCAAACTGTGACATACATTAGCTTCTTCTTGCTGATTTAGTAATGTTTTCAAGACAGAGATAAACTCAGGGTAGAACCAGGCAGCTGAGAGGCTGAGATAAAGGTAAGACTGCTTTTAACAGAAGGTGCTAGCTGCTTATGTTGCCAATATATAATGATCAGTGTTGAGATTCCTCAAAAAACTAGGATTAGAGGACCTGTTCAACTCAGCTATTCCCCTTCTGGGTATTTTTCCAGGAGAATTGAGAACATTGTACCATAATGATATATGTGCACCCATGTTTACAGTAGTGCAATTTGTAACAGCCAAATCTTGGAAACAACCCAAATGTTTATCAATTGAGGAATGGATAAAAAAGATGTGATACTTTTATACAGTGGAGTATTACTCAGCTGTAAAAAAAAGATAAACTGGAGGCTTTCATAGGTAAATGGATGCAGCTAGAGACTATACAAGTAAGTGAAATAAATCAGACCTTCATACTTAAACAATGTGTTGTCTCCCTAGTGTAAGAACCTGAAGGAGTAATTAAAATCTGAAAGATATAATACATATTGTGAAAGGGAAACAAACTGTTCAAAAGCAAAGAACTGGGATGAGGGAAATGAGAAAAGAAGGAAAGAAGGTAAATATATATATATATATATATATATATATATATATATATATACATGCAACATAGCTAAGATAATTGTACTACTAATTCTATTGGTTTATTGATAGGAACAGTTAGTGCTTTCACTTACACTGTAGTTGACCCCAGCCTTTCCCCCGCCCCTTGGTTGGTTAGTTATCAACCCACTTAAAGGAGAGCAGAATCATAAAATGGGAACAGAACAAACAGGAAAAATTGAGAAGTAGGCTAAAAGTTAAAATGCATCATCTGGAATTTCAACTACTTTGAAGACAACAATATGCAATATAATGACCACTGTTGAATTTGTATCATCTTGTTTTTTGGAAATTCTGTATCATTTCTAATTTTTTAAGATTTTGTTATTCCCTTTAAAATAAAAAGAAATGGAAAATGTACATGTATGTGTGTGCATGCATATACTCTCAAAAAATGAAGGGGGAATCCCCAGTCTAGGAGCTTACTTAGATTAAGAAAAATGACACTCTAAACAGATGTCCAGTAATTATAACTCATGGCTACCAAGAAGTGGTCTTGGAGGGAAGTGTTCACAAGGTGTGTACGTGTTTTCACACCTTTGGATAGCTTATCAACTGGACACTAGGAAACTCCAGTGGCAACAATCAGATTAAAGATATCATCACACAGTGTGAGACTTACAAACAAATTAACTACACACACTCCTCATCGACTTTTGTTGTTGTTGGTGGTGCTGGGGATTGAACCCAGGGCGTTGTGCATTCAAGGCAAGAGAGCTACCACTGAGCCACATTTCCAGCCCCCTCATAGACTTTTAATAGGTTTACATAGCAATAAAGTTGAATTACTATCCTAATTTTAAAACTTGTGAGGAAAAAGTACACTGAGTACACCCACCTGCCAAATATCCTAGCATAGCAACATAGTACACCCCAAAGTATTAGTTGTTGACCCTCCTTGGACGTGTGGCCAATTGTGAGCTGTGATTCACTGTCTGTGCCCACATTTCTAGAGCATCAAACCATAGACCACTGGCCCAGAAAAAGATGAAAATTAAAAATTTGAAGTGTGTTTGCTACTGAATGGGTATTGCTTTTGTACCATTATAAGGTCAAAAAGATCAGAAGTCAAACTCATCAGGCTCCATAAATTACCCTGGGTCCATAAATCGCCCTGGGTTTAAGAACATTGCAGAAAGAAAAGTGGAACACACAGAGATCCTACGATAGTGATAGGGCAAGAGATACTCCATTTTCTTTCTTTAACTCCATATTAAGAAAAGTCACTTAAATTCACTTAAACTGTAGTTGACCCCACTCTTTACCCCACCCCTTGGTTAGTTATCAACCCACTTAAAGGAGAGCAGAATCATAAAATGGGAACAGAACAAACAGGATAAATTAAGTAGGCTAAAAGTTGAACTGCATCATCTGGAACCTGGCAGTCTGACAGTTTCTAGAAGTAAACTTTGTGATAATTGTGTGACATCCTTGTAAGATTCCCAAAAATGAGGTAATGGTTATTATGGAACCTAAAAATGTACTTAAGCTGAAGGTGAGATCCAGATCAGCATGGACGTCTTCTCTGGCTCCTGGTTAGAGACTCTCTGTCAGCCAGCTCAATAAAGCTTTATTTGTTCCTGCCTTTTCGGTTTTCTTGTGAGTGCCTTTCTCACTAAACTTGCTTGCTGTATCATCAGGAGCACAGCATTACAGCAACTCAGAAGTTTAATGCTGGGCAGGAGGTGGAAAGAAGGGCTTTGTGAGTGACGTGGGCAACACAGAAAGGAGCCGGACTCTTGGATCATTGTAGTCAAGGTTATTTGTGTTCATTCTTATCGTGAGACCAATAGTGAGCTGTGGAAGGGCTCTGGTGGCAGCGAAAAGAATGGACAAACTCACAAAGTCATGGTGAAAGACTGGGTGGAAAAGGACTAGAATGGACTGCAATTCTCAGAGGACAGTAAGGAAACTATTATGTATTCCTGGAGAGAGAATTTCACAGCCCAGTCTTCACTGAGGGCAGCAGAACAGAAGAGGGGCAGGTGGTTTATAAAAGTATGTATTGGTGAAATAGGTAATGTAAAGTTAATAGCCCAAAACTGAAGTAGATAAGACTGGGGAAGGCATGGATCTGGTCTATGAAGATCAAATGGGCAAGACTGTGGTCCTTCAGTACATGGGTGGAGGGTAACAGACATTTACTGATAGGGGAAACATTCAAGTAGGCTTCAGAAGAAATAATGAAGCATGTTGTGCAAAAAATATGTCCTTCCCATTTTAGTAAACCGTGTGGTAAAAATTTTCTCATATAACATATTCTTCCAAACCTGGACTTTTGGTGGCTGCATCGTGTTGCATCACATACCCCTGCCACATTATCTTTTAGAATGTTTTTCTATTAGTGTATGTTCAAGGTGCTTCTAGTTGTAGATGACTATGAGGTTGCAACAAACTCCCCTGTGCTTTACCCTATGATCACACAATTAAAGCCATTATTTACACTCTTTAAAAAGTACATGAATCAAAATCTATCGAAAGGTAAGTTTTATTGTATGTCCTTAAATATTAATAAACTTGACTTAAGAAGTAATCAAGTGCTAACCTTATTGTATCCTCATTCGCAAATTAGATAACTAACTGGTGGTTATGCTTAACTGTGTCAACTTGAATGTTTTGGATAGTACTAAAGGAATTAGAAGAGTACAATATTAGGTGTGCTTTGGTGGGTCAGGAGAGATGATTTTGGGTACATTGGCCCTTTCCTCTCTGATACTGTTCCCTGTTTTACTTCCAAGCCCACATGATCTAAGCATCTCTCTCTGTTGTGCGCATACACCATGAAGTTTTTGCCTAAGAGCCGGCCAGTCACTTACTGAATCTCCTGAAACTGGGAGCCAAGTTAAATCTTTTTGTTTAAATTATGAATATTAGGCATTGTGTCTCAGTGATAGGAAAGCTGTCTAATATAGAAAATCAATACCAGAGAAGTAGGATTCTTGCTGTGACTATACCAGATCATGTGGTTTAGAAGCTTTTGGGATTGGTTTGTGGGAGGAGTTTGAAAAGGTCCGTAAATGTGGACTAGAGAAGCCCTAGAACACTGTAAGAAGAGTCTGATGGTTGATCTTGGTCAGAGTTCAGAGGACAGGAAGGCTGACTGGACTGTGAACAGTCAAAGTCATGCTCAGAAGATTTTATGAGAAATTGAACTAGACTCTATGGATGTTATATTCTGCTAAAAATATTAACTGTATTTTTCCCATGTCCTGAAACTTTTTTAGGACAGTGAGATTAAGAATGGCAGGCTAACTGATGGTCATAGGAAATTCTAAGGCAGCCAATGTTTAGGCTGTGGTGTGGGCATTGCTAGCTATCTTCAATCAAATTAATCATGAGAAATGGGGCTAAAAATCAGGATAACAACAACAAAAAGCCCCCCAAATTTAAATTTTGCCCCAGAAGAAATCATATGTAAAGTTGCAGGCAAAAGAGTTATGGCTGCTGAAGACACTAGCACCATGAAAAAGAAACCAAGTGCGTTGTACAGGACAAGAAGAAGAATGCCTTGAGGGCATCTCAGAAATGAGCAAGGCCCCAGCCATTGCTGGGTGTGAGGTACAAAATGTAAATCTTTAATTTGAGAGAAGAGCTCCTGAGTCCCCTGCTCAGCCAGTGCCTCCTACAGAACTGGTTTCCCAGGACTTCATTTCCCCATACTCGGCCATTGCTGTACTTAAGGCTGCTGCAGGGATCCAGGGGCCCTGACTACTGCTCCTACTGACAATAGACATTGGCATTGTCCTTATGATGTTGATTTTAACAGCATGCAGAATGCAAGAGAAGGCTTCCACCCAGATTTCAAAGGAAGGCTTGGGAAGCTGGGCAAGGAGCCCCTGAAAGGACATTTCATGAAGATGTGGGTATGAAGTAAAAGGCGCAGTAGAAACTCCAGAAAGTAATAGACACCAGAAATGTGAAACATATCCTGGAGAAATCTGCAGGCAGTGGTTTGAGCAAGCCCAAGAAAAAGACCACATGGAATGTAACCAGCAAGCCCACAGTGGTGGGACTGGCAAGCACCTCTGCAACTCACACGTCACTACTGTGTGCCCCAGATGCCAGACATGGGCCAGCATCTGTTCATATTTGCCCTGCCGGCTTTCAGACTTGACTTAGTCCTCATTCTTCCCTTCTGGAATGGGAATGTTCCCTCTGTCCCATTGTACCTTGGGATCATACAAATGATTTTTTTATTTTATGGAACTTCACAGCTACAAGTTTGTTCTGAGTCTTAGCAGTAATTTGAGTTGAACTTTTCGAAAATGCCAGAACAATTGAGACATTGAAGAAAGGATTATTTCATTGTTGGTTTTGTTCAGGATAGTTGTAACATGTTAGGCAGTGTTACTAATTTGTTAATATGTTTATTGGGGGGATTAAGTGTTATCTAAGGAGATATGTTTTGGTGTTGAATTGACAGGGTGTGGAATGTCACCATTAAGCTTACTGGTGTTAACTTGCTTGGCATGGGAGCCACCAAAGGGATTGGTAACGCAGATTTCTGAACGTGTGATCATGGAGGGGTTGTGAAGAGCATATTTGGGATCCATATTTGGTCTTTTGCTGCCTTTTCTTTGGCGATCTTCCCTGCCCTGCTTCTCTGTCTCTACGAACTGAACGTCTTTGCTCTGTCTTGCTGTTTTGCCATGAGGTTTTTGCCCTGAATGCAGCTGACCATGTAATGAATCCCCCGAAAGCATGAGTTAAATTTAACATCTCCTCCTTTAAATTACAGTGGTCCATTTTATGCCTCAGCAAAGGATAGGCTGAGTAAAATTTTGTCAATTTCTCTTTATTAAACATGAGAGTCTAACTGACTTTTTGATATTGTTTAATCACATAAAAATGCATTTGTTTTGCTAACTTGCAAGCATGTAGCCTTAATTCACCACTGATGCTTTTAAGCTCACACCATTGTCCTGTATTTATTTTGTAAACAGTTTTCACCCTCCTAATTCTTACTTTTGTTTTAAGGAACTTAAAAATTTATTATCAAAATCTCATGCTTTAAAACTTTTTCCTGCCTTACAATCCGCACCCTATTACCTAAATTAGTATTTTTCAAAGTGTGATAATGATAAGCACTCTAATCACTGAGGAATGAACTCAGTAGTTTCTCAAAATAATAAAAGAGTTATCATGACACAACAAATGCTGTTCCCAGAAATATTCTAAAGGGAAAGAAACACAAATGTTCCTACAAAGAAGTGTACAAACGTGTTCACACCATCGTTTGTAACTGCCAAAGGCCCGAACAGTAAAAGGCCCACTGGCTGGTGAGTGGATAAATAAAATGTCATATTACCAAATAACAGAATATTATTTGGCAATAAATAGGAATAAAGTACTGTTGTATAAGTTGAACTACATTTAAATAAACGTTGGAAATATTATGCTAAGTGTAAGCAGCCAGTCATAAAATATAACTTATTACATGATTCCATTTACATAAGATGTTCAGAATAGACAAATCTATAAAGATTGAAAGTAGATTAGTAGATATCTTGGAATAGAAAAGTTCAGAATGGCTTTTAATGAGGTAAATATATCCATTTTAGGGGATGAAAATGACCTAAAATCAGAATGTTGTGATTGCTATGAAATTCTGTGAAACCACTTTAAGTGATGAATTTTGTGGCAGAAGTATATGTCTACACAGTAGTTTAAAAAGAAAATGGAAACTATCTGGATCACTGTTTAAAATACAGGTTTCAGGACTCTGTATCAGACCACCTGAATCAAATTTTTACCAAAGACACAGGCAAGACTTCTTTGGCACATTCCAGAGGACTCTTATGCAAATTAAAATAGGAAAGTTTGTTCTAAACATGAATCATCTTAGCAAATACCCAAAACCTCTACTTGTGGTCTCTGAATACACTTTTGCACTAGCCTAGTACATAGCAGAATTACTTCTCTTTCTTCTAAGCTTGTGCATAGCAGGTGCCAACACGTGCTTCACCCAGCCTGTGAGCTCACACTTTCACCTTCAGGCTTGCCTAAAATTTTTCCTCCTTTTCATTTCTCAACAAATATTTTGACACGTGTGTCATTAACTAGACATTGTCCAGGAGCCATGGTCGCCTTAATGTTTAGTTTTCTGTCCTTCAAATATTTCTTTCTTTCAAAGCTTAAATATAAACCACATATACATTTTGAAGTCTAGAGCCATCTTAGTTTAGTTTGTTCAATAGCCCAAAGATAATAGGAAAAATTCTGAGGCCATTAAAGGATTTTGCTTGATCATTAATGTTCTGATCCTGAATTCTGCTATTGAGAGAGAACATGTATGGTCCTATTTCCTATCTGTGAACTGTTTTATCCAGCAAAAGTCTGTCCATAGAGAAGTGGTCCCTCTTCAGAACCTCAAGCCTTTGTGTTATAAGAGGTAGTGAATTTCTTTGGTGTTTGTTACACATCTGGGTTACACAGAGGTGGTGCCGTTGCATTTTTGTCACTATGTGAAACTGCAACAAACTGAAGATCAGAAGAGAGTTAGAAATTTATTTATGTTTTTGGTAGAAAGGTATTTAAAGCAATTCATTTGAGGAGCAGCCTTGAATGTTAGCATGAAGGTGTTTGGCCTTAATTTCCATACCTCACGTTACCTCCCATGTCTAAAAAGACTTGTACATTTACCATTAGAAATTCAACCACTTTAGCATCTTGAAGGTCAAAAAGTCTCACAAAGTTTTCTAAACCTGTAAAATTCCTTTGGAGAGTAGATATTGATTCTGAACTACTCGACTGGTAGCTAGGTGCCAAGGTAAGTGGGAAGTCAAAGTAGAAAGACAGATTCTGGAGAGAAAACATAGGAACTTTAACAAAGGTTCTTCCATTGGATTACTTCATGGGTAAACAGAGTAGAAAATCTAGCTTCCTGTTCTGTAACTGAAATCTTCTTTTAAAATTCAATGACAACTACAAGAACAACAAGGTTGATTCACCAATAAAAACTTACTTTCTAGCTCAAAGAGAGTTTCATAAAAACTGTTGACTTCCTAGAAAAAAAATTAAACACTCAAGGAAACCCAATCAATAATAACAGATTATTGTGGTCACAAGTACTAGATTCCATTTTGGTTTTGTTTCTATGCATATAGAAATATTATTTAAAGATTTAGGAATTTTGAATAATTAGTACCCTAAATTAATCTCTTAGTAAAACTGATACAAAGAGAGAGGAGATGCAAGCAGTAACATCATAAACATAAAATTAAAATTAAAAATAAGTATTTAGAGCACTTGGAACCCTTGATTAAGAAGACTGTTAAAGCACTTCCTGGTATCTGTGGATTAAATGAGACAACTGATTATCCTGTCTTTTGCAATCTCTAATCCAGGATATACTAAAGTACTCTGGGATGGTTAGTTTTGTGTGTCAACTTAAAAACATTTTCATGTGCAACCAATTTAATGAGACATCCACCTAAACATGGACAGGAAGATATTTTACAGATAAGGTGAGCTCAACTCAGTTTAAGAGAAAGAGATTATCCTTGATAATGTAGATGAGCTTCATCCCACCAGTTGAAATGCCTTAAAAGGAAAGGAAAGCAGGATTTTAGAATAATATATGTCAATGAAAGAATCATACATATTATGTAAAGTGAAGCAGGGCATGGGACACTGAGGAAGGAGGATTACAATTTTGAGCCCAGCATAGGCAATTTAGCAAGATTTTGCCTAAAAAAATGCTAGGAGTGTAGCTTATTGCAGAGGTTTAGGGTCAATCACCAGTAGCACTATATATATATATATATATATATATATATATATATATATATATAACTCTACAAAGTTGAAACACATGGAAGCAAAAATTTTAAATTCTGTGAAGCTCAAGATTGTATCTTTTTGGTCATGCTGTATTGCCAGCGTCTGGTGTAATGTCTCAGCTACACTGGGGCTCCATAATCCCTTTAGATGTAAATAAATGATAGTAGATTTCAGTTCTCTAACATTAAAGATAAATGGAAAATAGAAACATCAAAGCATATTTGGAAACAAAGTCTAAGGATTTGAAAAAACAGGCTCTGAAAAGACTAAAAAAGATTGAGTATTATTTTAGGTAGCAAAGAGAAAATTGAACATTGATCTAATTACAGTTCAGGTTTGATGACTTCAATTCTCAAGACACGAATCATATTTGTTTTGTTTTGAAGGTATTTCCTGTGCATACGTTTCATATGCCAGACAGCAAATTTGCTCAGCATTTATGTGACAAATGTGGAAAATTTATTTACCACCAGTAAGGGATATGCACACAGCCCTGGGTGTCAAGATGTTCTTTTCAACTCTCCTTGCTGTTGTCTTGGATGAACAACTCTCTGGAAACTCTTGTCCTGTCTCTGTGACTTCCAACCTACGTTCATCTGTTCAAAATGATGCACGACCTACAGAATTCCAGGGTGCATAAAGAGGATATCAGGACTGCATAATTTATTTTTAATCCTTTGTTATTTTGAAAGGACACTAAGTTCTAGAGAGACCTTCAAAACATTTTTTGTACATATTGTTCTTTTATTCTCAGTATCATTATTATAAGGTCTCTAAATATTTTCATTTCTTTGGCAGTGGTAGCTTCCCATTACACTGAAACTCAAGGTTAAATTTTTTAAAATGCTCCGTAATTTCCAGGCTAACTGGAGAAAAGAAGGCAGATTCTCTTCCCTTGTTCCAAGCCTGGCCCTTCTGGGCTCCCTTACTCTGTTCTGGTGTCCTGGTTTTGTGTTCCTGTTCCCCCATTCCCTGTGTGGGCTCCTCAGACCTGGGCTGTGCTTCCTCATGGCTGATGTCTCTTCCTGTTTATGTCTTGCTTTGTTTTACACAAAGCCTTCTCACCTTTGTAATCAAGAAGTTCTCACTCTTTTTCATATGTATGTCCATGTCGTTGTCTCAGACATATTTTTAATTGATCTCCTTGCAAATCTGTATTCATTCCTAATTGTAGGTCACAAAACTACGCTTGGAAGTTGGATTACAGGGTTTTCTTCCAGTGCTCACCTTGCTTTGGCTGCTTCTGCTTTGTGCTTGAATACCTCTACCCTTTAGTTACTGGCTTTTCTCAAATATAGTTTGATTTTTAATTCCCATGTGATCCAGTTTGGAAAATAGATAATACAACATCAGCAGTATGAATCTCCTATAAGAAACTGGGTAGGAGATAGATCTTTCTCAAATGGGAAGGGGATCGATCAAGAGATGGAGGGAGATGAGAGGGAGGGTGGGGAGCAGAAGAGGATGAAAGAGAAGTGGACATGTGTTATATTCCTATACCAACTCCCCACAAGGACTGTAATCATTATGTGTGGTGAACTTGCACAAATAAAATATAAAAACAATAAAAAGAAATACAGCAACTTCCTATTAGAAGGCGTTATGAAAAAATTCACTTAAAATTTGTTATGAGCTGAGCTGTATCTTCTAACACGATATGTTGAAGCTGTAACCCCAGGGCCAGTGAGTGTGGCCTAATTTGGGAAGAGGGTTCTGGCAAGTTACTGTAATCAAGCTCCGAAGAGGTGATGGTCATGGTGATGGTCCTGGCTCCTGGTCTGGTGTCCCTCCCAGAAGAGGGAAATCCAGACACAGGTACACAGAGAGGAGAAGAAGATGTACAGGTGGAAGCAGAGCCTGAAGGAACAGAGCTGTAAACCCAGCAATGCTAAGGATTTCTGGCAAGTACCAATGGCTACACAGTGGCTGTGCAAGTCCAGGGATCTGTCCCCAGAACCTCCACAGAGCATGGCCTGGTTCACAACTTGGTTTCTGTCTTTCAGTATTCAGAAATGTCAGAGACCAGGCTATGTAAAGGTTAAATTCTGACCATGAAGGGACCTCTGGCTGTGTTGGAAAAGCTCATTTTCGTAGTGCTCTGCAGTCAAGATGACACCACAGCTGAGGCCGCCCTATTCCGGAGCAATAAAGCTGCCAACTTTAGAGATCAAACAATTTGCTTAGTCAGCAAGATTGACTGTCTTTGTTCTAACTTCCAGGGCTTTTGCCTCCCATGTGCCCTCCTCTTTCTGTATCCCTCAAATCTGTGAAAGCCCAATAAATATGGCTATCTGGAAAAGTCCTAGTCTTCACTCCCAGAGAGTTTACTTCTGAGAGAGTTCCTCCCTCCTGGACTCCCCACAAACCATATTCAATAGTCTCTCTTTTTGTTAAAGCCATTCATATTCACTTGTTTTGGGAGACCGGGCCTAGGCCAAGTTCCTGATACAGATTATGAGCGAATCGATTCTATTGTACAAAGTCCCTGGGTTTATGTTACTTTACTGTGGCAGCTCTGTGATTCTAACACACATCTCAAAGAAGTTATGGTAGCTCTAGGATGCTGATATATCTCTCAAAGAAGCTGAAACATTTTCTTACATATCATCCCGCTTGATAAAATATTTCTTGTTCAGTTCTTTTGAGGAGCAGCAAAATGAAGTTAGAAAACAAACTTCTACCAAAAGGGTTTGGAGATTCTTTAGGAGTTTGTCTTGAAGGCTTGTTCATAATTAATTTATGGAGTATGTTTAGAGTTTTAAGGAAGCATTGATGCATTCTAATATCTGCATGACTCTGGCCTGGTTTTACACTGAACGGCTAACAAACAGCACAATTAGAAACCAACTGGCAATGGGATGGCAGGAAGGTCATAAGGGCGAAGCTCTCCCAGTGACATTAGTGCCCCCATAGAAACGGATATTAAGAGTGTTCATGTTCCCTCTCTCTCCTTTCTCTCTCGCTACACACATGCTGTGAAGATGCGATGAGAAAACAGCCACGTAAAAACCAGGAAGCATGCCTTTGAGAGATAATAAATTTGCCAGCAACTTGATCTTGGAGTTCCAGCCGCTAGAACTGGAAGAGATTTCTGTGCTCTAAGCAACTCCCTGTATGGGGCTGTGCTATAACAGCTGGCACTGATGAGACAGCGATATCCCGTGATTCCGGATTAGTAACTAGGAAGGGATGTGCCCTCTGCTAACTTTACAGATGCCCATCCTTTTTCCCTCTTGTACCTCTGGGCAGCTCCCTACCCCTCTTCTCTCTCCCTTTCCCTCTCCCTCTCCATGCTTCTCAGAACTCCTCTTCCAATAAAATCAACTCTAGAACTTCCTACAACACCTCTGTTTCCTTTTATGCAGTAACAAAGTAAAAAATGAAAACAGCAAGGCTAAAAAAAAAAGGTAGAAACTTTAAAAATCTTTCTACTCTCTCATAAACACGGGCCCTGGCTTGCATCCAAAAGCCTATTACTGAATAATTGGTCAACAAATAAATATAACTGTCACTTTGTTATTCTCTTGATTATTGAAATTAGTGCAGTATTGCCTAAAGGAATTCTAGTTGAGAGGTAGAAAAGAAAGCTAACTTCTTTTGTGGACGAAACATCACAAATGCCTCATCTTTTACTTATTCTGTGTAGTCCCAAGCCAGAAGAGAGCAAGCGAATCCTTAGTAGTTATGTATCTGATCAAGGGTGTTATTAAAGAGGATTGAGGTTTCTCCTGGGATTCACAAGAGTGACCACTAAGAAGGAAATGTACACGCCAGTGTGAAACAGCCAAGCTTGCAGGAAAGAAAACCAGAGCCCAACAGAGATGAAGTGCAGACACAGTTAGGGAGATAGATAACCAGTGAATACTGGAAACCTTTATAGAAGGTTTTCAGGGAGAGGGAAAAATCATGTTTCTGTTTTTCTTTTTCTTTCACGTTTTCAGAGATTAGGGAGGAACAAATACTTTGAGTAGCACAGAAGTTGATAAGGGCCCTTTAGTTGAGCAATATTATGAAGATTCAAATCTTCCCTGGAAGACATGCTCTTAGAAATC
Organism: Dinomys branickii; assembly: GCA_004027595.1. NCBI lineage: Eukaryota > Metazoa > Chordata > Mammalia > Rodentia > Dinomyidae > Dinomys > Dinomys branickii. The sequence goes on along the minus strand of PVLD010003858.1, from coordinate 40,209 downwards.
TTTTTCAAGATTTATGATAAATTGGAAAGATAGTCAGCATTTTGGGTCCTCTAGCATCAAACAAAGCCTGGGCTTCACACATCATGCTATGCGATGTTCACAAAAGAGATTGTACTGTCAGGTAATGGATGAAGAAAGAAAGTTAAAGTGTTAAAAGTTTCATCACTAAGTAGTAAAACTATGATCCAAAATCAGGTGTGTGTGACTCCAAAGCTTATGTTTTACCTCAAAGTTAATTCTTTCCACTCTAGCATTTCTTAAGATGTGTCCAAGATAACATCTGCAGCTGACTCAATATTCTTCAGTGCACTGTGAAGTTGTGGAGTGTGCCTGTGTGCCTTAGCTGCAGAGGCAGCTCACTTTTAACGGGGATGGTGCTGGCTGGAGTGGGACCTGGGTGTTAGATCAGACACACTGCAGCCACTGAGAGGTGGCCACATGGAGGTACCTGCGGTCTACTTCTAACCTACTTACTGAATACCACATTGGACTTTCATATGTGAAATTAGTGCTTTGTGAGCATCAGTGATAGAAAAGAGATCTCAAAGCTGAAATTAAATATAGTAAGTCAATTGCAGAAATCTCTTAGAGATGCCCCAGCCTTGTGTAAAGATGGTATCAGAACCCAGAGAGGCCTGTGACCTGAGTGAGCCTAGACACATGGTTCTGGAGTTGAGCTGTCTGTGGCTGGCACCGGTTCTGAGGGTAGCTGAACCCCATTCCTCAGTGTTGCTGCTTCCTGAGAACATTTTATCCCAGGTCTGGCCCATTGGAGAGCTGCAGAGGGTTTGAACTTACAGCACAGTTTGTGTTAACCATGTTGTTCTTACTTGCTAAAAAGTGTCAAAAGCACAAGAACTTAGTCTGTGATTTCCTTGTATTGATCTCTGGCTGGAAAGCTATGGGTGATTAGTTGATTCTCATGCATCTCACTTTTCAGTGGTTGATATTATCTCAGAGAGAGAACACAGATGCAGAGGTAAGATGGCTCTGCCCTGTCTGTAATTCTGCTGTTTGGATTATTTGTATCAGAATCACCTGAAATTCAGAATTCGGTGTTTTCACAGGATCCTATGTCTGAAAGTTCATAGGCCAGGGCTTCTATCTGCATTGTAATGAGTTCCCCTGTGGTGCTTTTATATTGCTGAGGATTCACTCATTGAGGACATAGTCTAAAAGCACCACAACCATTTGCTGACAGTGTATCCCCAAAGCAGACCACAGGTCCAACAGGAAGCCCTAATTGCCAGATTTGAAAGCTATCATCTGTAAAGCAGTGATATATAGCACACCATAAAGTTCTGCACTCTCTGAACCCTATGCCACAAATGTGTGGTTACAGCTATTTGCTTACCCATCAAGGGAAATGGAAGCTGCCTTAGGCATTCAGCAAGCCTATCCACAGATAACAGTCTTCTAGTGAAGACGTGGCTAGAGACTGTCAATGGCTTTGAAACAATTGTGATCCATTTCCCTTGACAGCGATGAGGACTGTTGGCCCAAGGTCCATCACACTGAATATGGTTTTGGAGGGAAACTAGTTTGGTTATTAAGTTGATCTCTTTTCTTTTTTCACATCAATCAGCCTGTTCATTCACTTGTGAGACATCTTGTCTGACTTTTATGTACTCATCAAATATTTACTGAGAAACTTTGTAGAATCAGTGTAGTTTCAGCTCCCAATAAGCATCATGGCAGATTAAAGAAGTGCAGAGCAAGTTCAAGACTTTTGTCTCTTAAACTGTCACTCACCAGAAGGGAAAAATGACCTGTCAGAGGTCTCGTATTCCAAAGTTGGCCACAAATTCGGTGGCAAGCCAGTAGAGCTTCTGGTTCTTTCTCCAGACAACTTGGAATATAATGCTTGTCTTGCCTAGTTTACAGCATTTACTAATTCATTCATAAATATTTATATATTATGTCTTATATTCCAGGAATTTTTCTATGACCCCGGGGGATATGGTCAGAAACAACGCAGACAGTATAGGCTCTCATGAAGACTCGCTCTAAAAACTAGAAGGAGATCAAGATCCACACCATGATGTATGAATATGTATTTAAATAAACAAATAGCTATGCAAATATTAATAGAAATATTCTCAGAGGCAAATATATGTAGACATGTATTTCAAAAAATTTCAACCCAAGCCTTTTTTAAGGATATGATGCATGGCTTTTATGTTTCACATTGCATGAGTTTGGATGAGAAAGACAATAATCTAATGGAAAGATGCATTGCTCTAAACTGCACACCTAGCATTTTAATAAAACATGGCTCCATATTTCATTCATGATAAAAAACATCATTTTCTGGCGAGATGCAGTTTTCCACTTAGAAGATATGCCGAATCCACACGCTGCAGTACTCTTTCATCCAGACTAGAATTTGTCACGTACGGTCTTCCATTTCATGGATTATTTTCATTGCTTGAGAACCAAATATTTGTAAATTATGGCTTCTCCCATGTGGTGACCCGTAGTGGGCAGTGCCTACCATGGCCCCATCATCCCTGGCTCTGAGCACTCACACCCTTGTATCATCGCTTTGCTTACACTGTGGGCTAGACTTACTACCTCACTCCTAACAAATTGTATAAAATAGGAATGGTACAAGGTTTCTGTCAAGATTATAGTATGAAGAAACAGTAATAAAACAAAGAGTGTCCTCCATGTTGGGAATATTCTTTCTTGCTTTCTGACTTTTCCCTTTTCTCCTATCCTTTCCTTCTCTCTCTCTCTGTTTCTGTCTATTTCACACTGCCTCTCTCTCCCCAGGTATAAGCAGCAGAATACGCATGCAGAAGAGTCACTGCAAAAATACAACAAACGGAGAGCCGAGGTATCCAGTCAGCACTAATAGGCAGTGGAGGGCATGGGAGAGATTTCCGTCCCTTTAACAAAATATCTGAGATAATTAACTTCTAAAGGAAAGTAACGCTTATTTACGTCACAATTTTAGAATGTCCAGTCTGTGTTTGGGCAGAACCATTGCTTTTAGCCTCTGGCAGGAGGGCTGGCTTGGAATGACAGACTGTGCAGGGGAGCAAACTGCTCAGCTCATGGCCGGGAAGCAAGTACAGAAGGCAAAAGGGGCCAGAATCCCACAGTCTCCTTCAAGGGCACCCCCCAGTGACCTAAGGAGCTTTCACAAGGCCCCATCTCTCAGTTCCACCAGCTCGCAGTAGCGCCATCTCAGAGAGAAAGGCGTTAACACATGGATTGTCAGCAGCCACTCAGCACCCAAACTTTCTAGGAGCACGGGAGCCTCCTTGGAGGCATTCTGTGAGGCTTCCAAGCTCTGCAAGGCTCCGAATAGTGAAGTCACACCCAGCAATTTGAGTGCAACCCAGGAAGAGACAAAGATTAGCACCATCCAGCTAAGCCATTCCTAAATTCTAAGCTAGAGGCACTGTGAAATAAATGTTTGCTAGTCTAAAAGTATGGAGCAATTTGCTGGATGACCAACATGTACTCCCAGGACCTGACTCTGGAAGATACTATTAAGAGAATGAATGAATTCAAAATCCCATGTCTTATACTCTAAAGAGCTGAGTTGGACTAGAAACATACAGTGACATCATATTGATATTTTAATCATGAAGAAGCATAAATTTTCAATTCTTTTTAATTCATTGGAATTATAGGTTGCTATATCCTGGGATCTGCAGTATTAAATGTAAATACCCCATTAAATATAGATAGTTTTTTAATCAAACCTCACTGAAACTGCATTTGTTTAGCAAAGATAACCAACAATAATGGCTTTCTTACCTCCGAAGAAGTACTTCTCGCTAGTTTTCACTTGAAGGGGACTGTTCGTTCGAACCGCTGACGCTTCGTCTCCGTCAATGGTGAGAACAGCAAAATTCTCCTTGGCTAAGAACCGCACCTCATGCCACTGTCCGTCATTCAACCCAGAGCCTGGGAGGTGCAGAATAAAACGTGGTTTAGTTGGATGCAATTTAAATATAAGCATAATTTAAATATATACAATTTAAATATTATTTATATTTGTATATATAGATATATAAGAAAAACTGAAGTGTGTATACATTTTTTGGTAAACTGCATATACACATATACACCATATATATATATATATATACACATAATTCTAAATTAAGAAACCATCATTGTATTAATTTATGGAGTACAATGTGATACTTTGACATATGCATACACTGTGCAGTGATTAAACCAGTGAGCACATCTACCACTGCACTTACTCAACATTTTTGCTGTGTACAAAGCATTTGAAATTTATTCTGTTATTTTGAATACAAAATTCATTATTACTAGCTATAGCCAGCCAGGGAGTTACTGGTCAAAATGACAATTTTGGCTAGAAAGGAGGAGTAAACACAAGTTTTAAGGAATAAAGTTAGTGCTTTAGAAGTAAAAGTTAGTTTCATCTAGGAAAGGACAGTGTTCTGTGTAACTTTTATTACTCAGTGTTTCTCTAACAGCATAACTGGTTCTCTCTTCCACTGGATGGAGTAAAGTATAATGCAACCCCACCAGGTAAATACATAGAACTGGAATCCACTGGGACACTTGGGAAAAAGAACAGTTCCAATGAAGTCATTTGGGAGATGAGGGTGAGGTATTTTAATTTAGGAACTTTTTTTTCTGGTGAAATTTGCCTTATCCCACTCTCAAATAAGAAAGTAGGTTCGTGCTTCTTTACTTAATATTTCTCTGTACAAAAATATTTTTGTACTGGCTATTTCCTTTCAATAGCCACATTGGTAAGCATAATTTACATAAACTAAGTACTATAGAAAAATATGTATTTACAGTTATACATGCTAACTAACTACTAATGAATGTGGGAATAACATCAAAATTTTCTGATTATCTATAAGCAAGACATTATAATTCAGTGGGTTATATTTCACAAAATCAAAAGCAAGAAAATAAACCAACATCTACCAACAACAATCACATTTCATCATTTCTTAATACACAGATATTGGAAGATGGACATTCTTTTGCTCTCTCCACTATGTGGATATGGCCTAAAGCTTCTGTACAGCTTGTATTCATTTTACAAAGAATAATTAGAAAATTAAGGCACAAACAGCAAAGGAGCCATGGAATACATGTATCTGGAAAGGCTAGGAAACACCACAAGACAGAAAAGTCCAAAGAGTCAGAGAGTCAGAGGGCTTTGTCCAGTGTTGGAAGGGCTTATTTTATGACAAAAGGAACAGATTTTTATTCTAGTCTGCTCCAGATGGCATAATCTAAACTGCTCACATAGAAGTTTCTTGAGGATAAGCTTCAATGTCATAAGAGAAAAGAATACTAACAAGTAGAGATATTTAAAAATAGAACCAGAGTAAATCAGTGAAGCACAGATCAAAGGTCTAAGCTTCCTATCATTTACACCAGCCACCACCAGCCACCAGTGAACCACATGCAGGCCACAGCAGCTTATGGCCTCTTGTTTTTGTACAGCCTGGGAGCTAAGAATGGTTTTTATATTATTAAATGATTGAAACGAAATCGAGGGAGGAATAATATTTGGTGGCATTTATGAATTTCAAAAACCCAAACTTCAGTGTCTATCTAAAACTTCCTTGAAAGATAGTCAAGTTCACGTGATTATGTACCGTCTGTTCTATATCAGCCTAGCCGTAAAGCTGCACTGGAGATCATACGGCCTCAGAGGGGAAGCTTTTACTATGCGGTTTGCTCCAGAAAAAGTATTAGCTAATGGTTGGTTTATATCATCAAGCAAGGCCTGTTGGAACTTAGGAGAGAGTCACACATCTGTTATATTTACTCTTGTCATAGAAAATATCATTTCAAATAATAACCCCCTGTGTGGTTTTTAGGATGTTACACTTTAATTCAGTAATACAGACCAAGCATATTTTACTTCAGTGGAGGACAATTAAAATCCTGGCTCTCAAATAATCCATACAAATAATTCTAAAATTTTGAAATAAGGTAAAATATTTCAGTCTATATGTGTATGTATATTATATATTATATATTGTGTGAAAGAGAAAGAATAGAAATATGAATACTATAAAAATTGAATCACTTAGTAATCTTCAATAGCATGTGAACTGGCTATGTTGCATTCTTTCCACTTAAGAAATGCACCTAGCATTACAGTCTCTCTGATGCAATAGTTTTCTCTTGCTTCTGAGCTTCATCCAGAGCTGTGGCCACAGCATTACGGAGAACCACATGGATCATCCGCATTGGTTTCTCCGCCCCTCTCTGGACTTCTGTGCACATGTTGCCAGAGGCCTTTCAGAATCACTGCATAGAAAGTATCATTTCTCTCTCCTGTCTGAGTGAGTTTCATTTTTCCTCCTAGAACCTTTCATTCTTACAATGGTCTATACCTGCTGTCAACTTGAGGAGTCTAGAAGCTAACTAAGTAACTCAGCGGTTCTGCATCTTGGGGAGTAGAGGACGCGCCCTTCCTGCTCTAGGATGTTGTTCATTGTGTCAACCTGAGAAGTTTGGAAGATTAACTATGTGACTCAGCAGGGGGACAGGGTCCTTACTTTGTAAACACCCTCATCCTGTGCGTGGAGATTGTGTGAGTGCTATAGTCGCCCTGGGCGAGTGGGGTAGCCCACTTACAATGTAAGGGAGGAAAAAAGGCTTGCTCACCTTTTGCTTTTATTGCTTTGCCTGTCTTTTGCTACCCTGAACTGTTACCCTTGCACCACTCCACCCTGCCGTGGGGTCAGCTGCTTAGAGACAACTGTGAGCTAAGCAGACCTTTCCTTCCTTAATTTTGGATGTTGGGTATTTTGTTTTAGCAATTACAGAAAAGTAACCAAAACAAATAAACATTGAATGTTTATATACCAGTTTACCAGTTTGTTTTCTATCCTGTACCATTTGATTATAAGCTTCTAGAGGTCACAGACTGTGTCTGATTCATTTTCTTTTAAGAACCCGAAGCGCCAGAACCACACTGGGCATACAGGATGTGTGCAACACTCAGGAAGGAATCTGAAAGATGATCATGAATAGAAATTTCAAACACTGCTGAGTGGACTGTGGAACACAAACCCGTAGTGGGGACAGCACCAGCATTGCTTACCACGGCCTCTGTGCCAGAAATAGTATCTGCCCAGTGATCCGTTCAAGGATAAGAAATAAGTGCGGTCCATGAAATTTTCTTCTTTAATTTCATTGTTTAATTGCCAATAGATCTTCCTGGAAACCTGGACCATTCTAGTATCATCAAAACTGACCTGCTTCCTATGAGTTATGCAGTGAAACATCTTTTCTCATCTCTCCTTGGTGCCAGTGGCAGACAATCCCAGACATGCAGTGGTTTCCGGTGATGGTGGGAGACAGACAGACTAGAAGGGCTGGGTATGTCAGGGACAGCAACTAGGAGAGAGTGTGAGGAGGTCTGCAGGGGACTGCTCCCTGTAACACAGTAGCAAACCCTGCTTTGAAGAAACATTTTGGAGGCATTCTGCCTTTTTTCTGTCTTATTTCCCTTCTCCTTCCTGGTACATAATTGGACCATTGTAAAATAAACTGTTCTCAAATTTCTACATACGTGTCTGCTTTTTAGTGCTTATGGCTACTTTATGAGACAGCTCCTCATTATAAAAGAACCATCCCAGATCTTTGTCCGTGTTCTTTTTGTGAACAGAAGAGTATGTCTACCAGGTCAGAGATTTTTTTTTCCTATCCATGCAAAAACTAGAGAAATAATTCTTTAGTTCTTTTCCTTTTTTGCCCTTCAAATATGCATGAAGAACAATGTAAATAAAATCCTCTGTACTGTAAAATTACTATGCAGATGCAGCCTTATTCTTAAATTAAAATCAGTTAGCTGTCAAGTCATAGTGAATACTGAACTACTTTCTTCCCAAGTGGGTCTCTTTGTGTCCTCCCACAGAAATGATGCTCCAAATAATGTATTTTCACCAAAATAGTTCCCCAAACTGCACTTATGGTTAACTAACTGTAGTTGTTTATGATCCTGATTTTGGTTTTTATGTTTATAATTAGATGAACTCTGCCCTGAAATGTATTTCTGGGATATGAATCTCAAGAACATTAACATTATAAGTGGTCAATCTCTAAATCCCAAAATATAATCCTAAAGAATCATACATGCAGTGGAAGATATATAAAATAACTTCAGCTGTTCTAACCGATAGACCAGAAAACCTTTCAGAAAATCTCTATGAATATTTCTTCATCACAAAATTAATTTATAAATGGAATATTACTACCTTTATTGTTCATAGCAAAAGGCCCATTATTTTAATCAGATTACAATTAAAAGGTTCTTTTATTTTTTCAAAGGAACCTAATTACTAGAGAAATTGGACCTCAGATTGAAAGAGCCTTGTTGACAGCAGCCTCTGTGTTATCTACATTTAAACTGTGCTTCCTGTTCATTTTAACTCCAATTATTATTTTGAACATTTAATCATTAAAAAGTATGCCTCCACAATCTATGATAAGAATGGGCCCCCAAATATAATGAAATTTATTCTTAATACATCACGGATGACAGTGGAGGACCACCTGGAGATGACTCTCCTTGAAAGAAGAACAATTGTCTCAATTTTAGCTAACCTTGGTCCTATTTCCATGTATTGATATGACGGAGCTGGCTAGGACTTTTCCTTATCCCCTCAGTTGGCTTTAAGCAATGTAAATTGGTCCCACTGAGGTGCTGATGTGCAGTCCTTAAGGCAGTGTGGACTGGTCAGTGAAGTACCACCTATAGGTCCCACATATGTGTGAGCTGGGCCATGTGTAGTCACACTGTCCGCTGAGACCCAGCCTCAAAACAGAGTCTATGATTTTTCAAGGTATAAAAAGTTACACATCAGAACTGAAACACTGACCCCAAAACATTAGATACGGCCTCCACTAGTGTTATGCAGGTGACTCTTCATATGTTTCTCTCTGTATTTGCAGAGGTGATTTCAGGCCTCCCACCTAGCCCAGTTCAGGGCACTCACACAATTCCAGCCACTCTTCCCCATCCCCCCACCCCCGCCACTCCTCTCTTCATGAATTAATAAAACCCGCTTTTTGGGTGGAGGCCTTTGTTCTGGTTAGTCATCGCTCTAACTGGACTCAGGATTTCTTTGGCTCCCCATAACTACACATATGCCTTAGGGTCTTTATTCTTACTGTGGATTGCATTGGAAGTGGTAGATTGGAATTAACTTAATAGAATTCCAGTAACTTTTCCATGGGATTTGTCTTAGTTACTTTTCTCTCCTTCCTAAGACAAAATACCTGACACCCAGAATTAAGGAAGGAAAGGTTTATTTGGCTCACGGTTTGTGGTGGTTTCAGTCCATACTTGCCTGGTTCTAAGGCAGAGTGGTGCATGGCAGAGGGCAACTGTTCACGGTGGTGGAAAACAGCAAAAGCAACAAGAGCAAAAGGGAGGAGAGGCAGAGACTGAGGCTCTTTCTCTCCCTGTGCTGTATGCAGACTACCTGCCCCGATGTGTGTGCAGCACTCACACCCACAATCCCAGCTTTGGACCATGAATCAATCATAAACTCTAGAAGCCCACCCCATGACTGCATGAGGCTTTGGGGAGACACTCACACCCACAATCCCAGCTTTGGACCATGAATCAATCATAAACTCTAGAAGCCCACCCCATGACTGCATGAGGCTTTGGGGGGACATCCAGACACAAACCATGACAGGATTATAAATGTGGATTTTTCTGGACAGCATAAAGGTCTAGAAGAGCTTTCTCTAGATGATCAAGATATTCAAAAAAAGTAAGCTTCTTCTTTTATATTTTCTTTGTCTACAAGTTATAAAAACTAAAGTTTCTCTCCAGAGAAAAATTCAATTTTATTTTACTTTATTTTATATTTTGTGAAAGTTTTTTGTTGTTGTTGTGTTCTTTGAGGTAGGGTTTCACTATGCAGTTCAGGCTGGCTTTGAACTCACTTTGTAGCCCAGGCTGGCCTTGAACTTGTGGTGCCCCTCCTGCCTCAGCATCCGGAGTGCTGGGTTTACAGGTGTGAGCCACCATGCCCAGCTGAGAAATCCAACTTTATGAGTCTTACACATTTGAGTATTTATGTGTGTACTATTCCAAGATCTATGTGCTAGCCTCTCTGATAAATATTTCACTTGCACTTAACTCATTCATACATTACAGAAAAAACTAATAAACATTATCTCCAATATAGAGAGATGGACTAAGTCTAATACAACATAAGCATTCCGTAGTTAGTCTAGAAACTGTGTCTCACATATCTGGTTCCAAAACCTGAGTTCTAGAAAGCAAAGACAAAAAATAAGAACTAACAACAAAATGTTATGTAGCCTCTGTACATTGGCCATTGGTGTTGTACTGTGCACTCACATATGCACGCAGGCATGCAGGCATGCGCACACTCTTCTCTTTGGCACTGTGTCTGCAGAGGGGCTTAATTCCTGGGGACAGCCCTGTGGTACCCAGCACCAAGGCTGGAAAGAAACTGAGATACTTTTCATTTTCACCTGCTTGCTTTCAATCATTTGCTCCCCTGACATCTATTGTATTGGAGTATCACCCACAACGCCGTTCTCTATCTCTCCTGTTACAGTGATATTTTTACTCTGCAATGGGTCTTGGAATAGAAATTTTATATTACAAATCTGAATGGCTCATCCTTAGAATTTTTTTTTCTCCTAGGAGTATTTAAATGAGCCCATGAGTATTTATTTAAGTAACTTCTAGACTTTGTGGAACTCTGAACAAAGAGAACTTTGTGCTCACTTCTCTTATAACGGGTGGATGAATGACCTTGGCCATGCCGTCTTGCTGTGGGGTTGCTCCAGAGCAGAGATGGTCAACCAGACTACTGACACCTCACAGAGGTTTCCTCACTACTCGGAACTGAGCCACTCAAGGTTATGGTGAGGGGAGACAGGGTGTCACGGAGTCATCTGATGTCTCTGCTGCCTCTGTTCATCCTTCTGGTGCACAGATGACCTAAGCGACTTCCATGACACCTGGGCTGAGATAAAAGTGTTTAATGTCGCCTACAAATTTGCTTCTGAACTTGTTTTGTCTTTATCCTTTCCTGGACCATCTGTCACTTGCAGGAAGTAGTTCAGAATTATTTCAGTTTCAGAGAAGCTATAAAGAATAGCCTTTTCCAATCCTTAAAAAATTTAACAATGTTGTTTAGTAATTTCTAATTCACATGAAGTAGAATACTAATGAAATTTAGGATCATAGGTTTATGCAAGGAAAACAAAATCACACATATAATTATTATTAGTTGTACTAAGAATTTCACTAGTCATATGTAACAGTCACCCCTTCAATGGAGGTAGCCCTTCTCATTCACTGTTGAGAGACACTCTTCCTCTACCTGCCACTGTGGGGCCAGCAAGTATCTTGAGAATGAGAGAGACTCCTCATGGAGAGACTCCCAGATGTGATATCTTGGTGGCTGGGCAGTAACTCAGGAGCTGACCAACACAGAAGATGCTAAAGAGACCAGGTCTCATTTCCAGACCTGGAATGTGCCTGGCACTTGTCTGCCCCCTACTGGCCACTAACTACCGCCCATTACTGTACTGAAAGATGACATAACAGTGGACAGCAGGGAGGGGTTTAAGATGACCATGCTGTCTGCTTTCCCTGTGCCTTGCTAACCCAAGCAAAGCTTAATTTCTCTGTGGTTCAAAGTTTTCTTGTCTAAAGTATGGATATTAGCTACTTTGGAGGTTTTCTTTGAGTGGATGGATTAGTGTTTGCATGACATTTAAATGACATTTGGCACATATGAGCTGGTGTATCTCTAGTTGCACCTGTATCATAAGGTCAAAAACTAAAGGCACTAACTGGCTATGGAGGTGCATGCCTATAATCCCCGGACCCTGGGAGGCTGGGGCAGGAGGGTTACAAATCTGAGCCCATCCAGGGAAAATTAGACTTACAAAGATCTTGTCTCAAAATATATATATAAAAAAATTAAATTAAAAAGGCCCGAGAATATAGCTTAAATAAAGCAAAACAAAATAAAGAACAACTTTCTTTAAATTTAGATATTTTGTTAAGCTTAAATTTAGTTATTTTCAGGAGGCTGATAGCTCATATTTACAAATATTGGTGCAATGATGCGCAAGTTTTTGAATAGGAAAACCATAAAATAAATCTTTATAATGTGAAGTTCATGAATATTTATTGACAGGACAACTGGAAAAAATGATATCTTAGCATTATGCTAATAGGATCCCACTGCTTGGAAAACTTGCGCTGTTGCCTGGTGTTAGATATGGGGAAAAATTTCTGAATCTCAAATAACTTTGACAGAGACAGGAAGATTTATTCCAAGGAAGTAAGTTAGATGATTCAGAAAGGTAGACAAAGGCATAGATGTTAAAGTTGTGTAGGAAAATATAAGATCAAGGTTATTAGTAAAAGGTAAAAGTGGAAAAAGAAGTTTCAAAACTATTTACATACATACTCTTAAAAATGCATAATGAATATTATAGACCTTTTTGCTCAGAGCCTTAAGTGATTGTATGCACATGTTCATAAATGGCCTTCGTTATCTTCTTGGGAAAATGGGTGTTGTCTTATGCTTGGGGTCCTAGTTAGGACACATGTAATATGTTATGTAAGAGACTGAGTTAGAATTAGAACCCGGAGAGTTCTGATTCACGGTCCCACTTGCAAACGGCAGAACTGCGTAGCAGGCAAGAACATGGACTCCCTTTCATTCACCCAATAGCTGCGACTCCTGCAAGGTAATGTCTTTTTTGTCTCAGCTTCCCCTTCTACAAACTAAGATGAGTGCAACTATTTCATAGGATTTGGGAGAGGGCTAACTATACCAGTGGTCTGTGACACAGGGTGGTTTAAATTACACTATTTTGAGTTTGGGAGGTGCAAAAGGAATATGTACATGGTAGAACTCTCTTCAGATTTTCATTTTTGATCTTTTCCTGGGCTAAGGACATGGGGTATAATGCTGTCTCCTGCTGGGGTGCCATGGCAGCGAGCCCCAGTTCTCAGGAAGCCCCATGAGTGTGAGTGTGAATGGCGTGCTGCATCTGAGCCAGGTTGCCCCATAGGCTACACGTAGTAAGTGCCTCATGGACTTCTGATAGTTTTAACTTGCAGTGGGTTTATTAGAACATAACTCCATCACAAATTGAGAAATATCTGTATATTATAATTTAGTACAGCTCATGGTGCATAGTTACCCCTCTGTAAATATTAACTACAACTTTTTATTCAGTAAGAGAGTCTAGTCAACTAAAGCTCAATCTGGGTGGTTGTCTTTTAATTCTGAAAACATTAACTATTACAAAATGATAAAACTGGCTTTCTCTATCAATAAATACCTGTCTCCCTCATATAAATCTAATAGTACCAAGTCATTGCTAAGGTATTTAGCACTTTTGGAAGATATTTGAATATGTTTCTGTTAATTTCCAGGTCAACAGTTCTTAAAGCTAACTAGGGGCTAGCTACAGAGAAAGAGTCATATTCCTTCATAGTAAACTTCCTTCTCCTCCCCAAAATGTGCCTTTTCACCTACATTATTTAATAGATATGGTGAATGTCTAGGAAGTATCTCCAAAAGAAGGATTTCTTGTGGTGACTGACTTTGAGGAGACAGAAAAAATAGATGACATATTTTCCAAAATATTTTTGTTTAAAAATATATATTATATGGCATATATACATATATATATAATTTTTTTTGAGATAGCCTCTTACTAAGTAGCTAATTCATCCAGGTTGGTCTCAAATTTGTAATCCTCCTGCTTCAGTCTCCCAGGGGGCTGAGACTATAAACCATTGCCACCACATCTTATTTTAAAATATATATAATACTACCGCAATTTTATTTTTACAGTTAAATATTATAGAATACTAATTTATAATAGCTCTCTCCAGTTATCCTATAATTTATCATGATATATTTTTGACTATATATTATGAAAGAAAACCAGTATTTTTACTGAGAGGATTTTAACTTAAAACCATATCCCGGCTTCTGATTTTCATTTTTTCCCCGAGATAACTGAATTGTTTTATAATATTGTCTCTAACATCTCCCTAACTTATAATTGTTAGGAAAACTTGTTTCATATGCAAATATGAGATGTTAATGAAGCATATTCTATCCATGCTGTCTTTGTAATGGTATTATTTTTAAAGTAAGACTCTTGAGGTGGTTTCTTTGATTGAACAAGGGAAACCAGATGGTGTTCTTATTAGAGACAAGAAGAAACTACTGCTTTAATGAACATTGAAAAAAATAAACTATTTAAATTATAGTAGCAAACCCAACTATAACATCTGTTGGAAAATGCTTCAAATGAAATTACAGCAACTAGAATTTTCAGTCTTTTGCTTAATATTCAGTCTTGGGAGAAACATTTCCTAGGATATGAATTCATCTTGAGGTAGTTACAATGTTGTATGAGGTGATAACGACGTATAAGTTATCAGGCATCTCTGGAGTAAAGATGAAAGGGGAATACACATTTCTACATTAAAGCCCCATACAGTACTTCTTCCTGCATGATCTATATATACTCTGTGCCATAATGAAATTGGTCCAATTTCTCTGTTTTCACTTTCACATGCTAACCTAAACCACTTTATAAAAATAATGTAATGTGTGGCAGTCAGGAAAAGAATGTGTAATAAAGTGCTTGGGCAGACACATGGTACTTTCACCTTTTAAAAGAAATTTTCAAATGTTCTTTATGATTTAAAAGTAGGAAGTCATTCGAGTATGTCTTTGTTCTAAAAGAGTAACACGGAAGGAAACTTTAGATAGAACAAAGAAACTGGGGAGCCCGTAGTGGGTGACATTTATTGTGAGTTGCTAAAAATGACCCCTGCACCTACTTAATAAGTAGGAAATTAGGGGTGGGATGGAAATTAGGCATTATCTCTCTCTCTCTCTCTCTCTCTCTCTCTGTCTCTCTTATTTTCAGGTATCTATAGTCTTCTGTAAAAGAATCAACCTAGCCTGGTAGTTGATTTCTTTTCTACAGGTTATGGTCACTTAGGGAGTTTTCAAAGTTTTACATTGAAATTTTCAAATAATTATTGGGACTGGAAAAAAGAAATAGATACCTTGAAGTTCTAATCTAAATGGCAACATGAGTTTTTTAGAAACAGATGAGAAGATTCTAAAAGGTGTCAGAAAATGCAGACAGACTTATTCAAAATAAACTGAAAAAAGAAAATTAAAGCATTTATCATTTAATTTCAATATTTATTGTGTTATATAAACCCAGAGGGAAATTAGGAATGAACCCACATATATATGGTCAACTTTTTTTCTTTTCACAAATACATTGAAAGAATTTGATATAAAAAAGTGTCTTTTTGTTTTGTTTTACTTTTCAAAAAGGGTGCTGAAACAAGTGCTTAAATATAGGAAAAGAGGTGCACTGATTTCTGCTTTACACAGTCACACACATACACACACACAATGCTTGATGGATTTTAGACCAAAACAGAAAACCCCAAATTACAGTTTCTTATAGGATATGAAGGATGTGCTCAAGACCTTAAGCAGACAGAGACTTCCCAGAGGGCATTCAAATCACTTGGTAAGTTGGGCATCATGAAAAAGTTCTTGCTCAGGAGTTAATGTTGGTAAGGGAATTCAAGGCAGTCAGAAGCAAGGAGAAAATATTCGCATGGTGTATATCTAAAAATAGAATATACTGAAAAAGAATACTAAGTATACAAAAATCAATAATTAGCAAACAAAAATTTACACCAGCCATGGGAGAAATCAAGATCTAATAATTATTCACAAGTACATGAAAAGTTGCTTGACAGTTCATTTTCAGGGAAATTCAAATGTTATACAGTTTTACACCTTTTTAGTGGCTAAAAATTAAAAGGATTCACTGAGATCTGGGATAATTTGACCTCTCATAGCTTCCTGGTGGGACCATAAAATTATACAACCATTTTGAAACATTCCGGTAGTGTTTAAATAAATTTAAACATGTGTTGGGCCCATGAATCAGCAATGCCTCTCCCTAAGTACCCAATGAAATAAAAATATGCATTGCAAAACTGCTTCTACAGGATGGCTTTGACAGCCTTCTTCTGAACAGTCCCAAACTTTAAATAATTATATATCCATGCAATACAATTCAAATGAGGAAATGTTACTAAGGAATTAAAAGAATGAATGTGTGCTACAAGCAACATAATGGACAGATTTCAAAAACACTGCTACTTGAAAAAATAACAGACTATATGAATCTTTGTATATGAGATTTGACAAGAGGCAAAACTAAACTTCATGATAGAGACTGGAACATTGGTTGTCTGTGGTGGGCAGGGTGTGGGTACAGGTGAGAATGGACTATAGTTTTGCATGAGCAACTTTTTGAGCTCATGGAAATGTTGCATATCTCAACGGTGTGCTGTTGGGTGCTTCAGCACCTAGACGTATCAAAATTCACTCAATTACACATTTAAGGTCAATGCATTTCATGTACAATTGGCTCTCATTACTTGAAAATTCAATTTTTTAAAATTACTTGCTTGCTAAAATTCACTTGTAACCCCCAAATCTATACCTGTGGTGTTTTCATAGTCACGCACAGACTTCTGCACCTGAAGAATAGGGGAGAATTGGAGTTGCTGAATGCACAATTTCCCAGCTGAGGAGAAACAACACCGCCCTCCGTCCTTTGTTTTAGCTCTTGTCTTATAGAGGAGTTCTTTTCACTGCGTAATTTAGTACCACGACATCTGGGGTTGTGTGCTATTTTGTTCATTCTGTCATTTAAAGCAGTTCTCAAAGGTGGTGTTGAAGTGTTGGTTAGGGTTTCTAGGTGTAAAAAATCTATGTTGTGTTTTATGCAGAGAAGATATGTCTGTTGAATGAGTTACTTTCAGGTATCAGCTTATCTTATGCTGTTAGCTATGTGTTCAATGTGTATAAATCAATAGTATATAGATACAAAGTAAACTGTAAAGAACATAACCTTAAACAGAAGCACACAGTGCACAAGGTTGTGTACTGAGCAGTTGTGCTGAGACTATAGGTCTGTAGGAACCTAACCCCGTATTACCCATAGAACACAATGCTTTGCCTTTTGCTAATTCAGTGTTCACAGCAAACTTACAGAGTGTAACTGCAACAATATATTGACTACCAAGAATAAACTACCTGTACTTTTTAACTCTCGAACTATGTAAGCATTTAAAGTAGAATCAAAGGAATGGTAATGTTCATGTTTAAATTCAACAATATTTTATTCAATGCATCTTATCCTATTTTCTAGACTATCAAACTAGGGGAAGCCTATTTATAGCATGACTTTACTTGCTATTATACAAAGGAAATCTGATTACATTATACATTACTATGTTGAGGTTAGGCAGACCAATACTTTAGGACAGTGATGGCAAATCTTCTAGAGCTCTCAATGATAACAAACAGCATGCTGCAGGACGCGTGCCAAGGTTTGCCATGACTGGTTTAGGATGTTAAAAATTTAGATAACTACCCTAATGATAAATGCGCATAGTGAAGAGCTAATAACTGCATCAGCCAGTACTTATTCTCAGCGTCAGCCAAATTCCCTTAAATTCAAAGTCAGAGTCTACCTTGCTTCCATTTTTTCATCTCCGTCATTTTTCCTCCACTCACCCCTGAGCCTCCCCTTGGCTATGTGTTCCCGCTCGCTCCCCCCGTATTCAGGATTGACTTCAACCCATCTCTTCCGCTGCAAAATCTCTTTGCGATGCTCCTGATATCTATCACAGCGGTTCTGAACAAATTCTTTCTAAGCATGATTTAGCAAGAGACATTGAATTCTTTTTTTTTTTTTTTCTTTTTTTAACACAGGAAAGGATACCGAGAAAGAGTGGGTAGTAAAGTAGGAAGAAGCATTGGAAACGCGGCTTTAAGAAAAAGATTATGTTAAGAAAGAGGGATTAGTCAACTCTTCTAAGTGTATCTGTGATATCAAGTAAAGCAAACAGAAGCAACAGATGTTGCGATCGAGGGAACGGAAGTGATTAATGATTGGAACATAGCGAGTGGACGGTGGTAAGTGAGGACTGGCAAGATAAGATGTGACTCTTGGGTGAGTCAGCTATGCAAGAAAGGAATTGGAGTCATGGTGTATATGGAAAATCTAATGACAACTACTACCCTTGCCCTAAGAAAAAGCTATATTTCTCATATAAACTCCAAATTTGTATACAATTTCAGCGCTGGTGTCTTCTCTGTGGTTAGAAGGCCCATTTATACAGTTCAATATCCTTCAGTTGCCACGTCTGCCTCGATTGCTCAGTGAGAATACTGCCATTTCAGTTATGCTTCCTTGCATACTGTTTTTCCATCCTAGTTTTTCAAATTTAAAGATTTAAATATTGTATTTTCTGCTCCTTAATTTTTACAATAAAGGTACCAGTTCATTGGTTTTAACCTTAAATATTCAGTGAATGCTTTGCCATCTGTTCTGAACAGAAATTTGTTGTTATAAATTTGTTACACTGGTTTCAGAAAAGAAGTTTTTGGTGCATTTAATACTATAATTTATTTCTTAAATCTAAATTGGCAGAGTTATTTTTAGTCCTTTATCTTCATTCTCCATGTACCTGGGACAAATGCAGTATCTTACAGTTTCTCTGATGGCGCGAAGTTCCATCATCCTTTCCTGTAAGAAACAGACATTGCATAGCTGCCGAAGACTCTCGGATCAACTCCTCTAGCATCTCCTGAGGACCTGCCCGTGCGGGGCACTGTGAAAAATATAATAACAACTATGACGGTTCTTGGCCTCAGAAGTTTGCCTTGTTCAGCATTCTAATGGGATTTGAATACCATTCATTATAAGCTGCAATTCCTAAGAGATATTCCTGTGTATTTTATAAATTAAGGTTAAGCAAATCAGAAGGAAAAGTAAAAATTAAATGGAGAAGCAGTGTAACTACGATGATTTTTTACCTCACGGGAGCTGTTTGACGAGAAGTCCCCTAAACGTAAGCATCCTCTTATGTCCCATAGCCCGATGGTACCATGACATTGCAGCTGCTAGTTCCTAATTTCAACGATGGCATAACCCTGCCAAGAAGTGTCAGAATGACTAGTGTACCTTAAGTAGTCCCCTCGTGCCAAATAGCACATAGATTCTGTCCTTTAATGTATTAAAGAGAAAATAGCTATATGAGGCTATTGGTTAATGACTTTTTCAGTTCAGTCACATTTGTATTGTAAAAGTAATACAAAGGGAATATCTTAGGGAAAGAATCTTAGAAACACCACAAATGAAGAAAATAAAGACAATGTAGTCACACTATCACTTAAAATTCATTTTCCCACGTTTCCTAAAATTCCATAAAACAAAAGCTTAAAGCTAAGAATTGTGAGTGATTTAAGACTGACTTTCATTAAAATAGTAGGTATCATGAGATTTCCTCTATTTTTCTAAATATGCTAAAGTCTTCATTTCAAAATGGCCATGTAGAATTGTGAATTTAAGTGGATTTCTCTAAGATGGAGCCCTTTTGTACTTATATAGGCTGGAGAACTATGGGGAATAGTTTTTAAGTTAGATGGGTTAGTTATCTGCTTACTCGGGGACTCAGAAATTCCCAAATTAAAGAATATCACTATGATCAGAGGTTGGAACGCAAAAACTCTCCTTTTAAAATATTATATTCAGGTATAAACATTTGATTTGAAAGGAAATTATTAATTTTCAGTTATGTCACATAATGCACAATAAAACCATAGTTTCTCATTTCATATAATTCTGTATTGTTCTCATTTAACAGAACTCTGTTTTTATGTGTTACTGAATAATTTTCATCCTTTACTCAAGGGCACTGTCCGGACGAAGTCCCCAGGCTGCAGACAGTAGCCACAAATTCAGTCCCTGCCCTTTACAAGTCATTCTTTTCCTGTCAGCTTCTCTCTTACCTGTTCTCAGGGTGACTCCAGGCAGGAGGGGCAACTCTGCATATCTCAGATGAGTGTCATTTCCTCCATCTGGTCTACTAATGAGAACTGAACTATGAACACCTCTCCAGGTACTTATGAACTACCCCTCTTCTCATCGGCAATCTTTAATTCAACACCGATCTGCTTTGAGTATCAGCTGATCTTTTAGTATTTTTTCTTACTCTTAGTGGGAAAGCATAACTGGGAAAAATACTGTAAGTGAACATACACAAACAATATTTATATGACTACAGTGTCATATATATTTAGGATTCAAATTTATACTTCCCGTCCTTCTTGTAGATTTTCACTTGAACATGTCAGATAGCTATCTTGTTAAAGGTATAAAATTTTGAAAATTAATGTTAACATTTTTCTCATATGACTGTATTAAAAATACTGATTTACCAACTCTGGATTCACAGGTTATCATCATGTCCATAAGCTGTGTGTGCTGTCACGTCTGTGTTCATAAATATGCAGTATTTACTGTGGGATACAAAGTAGAGTAGTGTGATGCACCACTACAGAACTTCGTTGGACTTAGCGTAGATAATTATATAATGTGAAATAATCACTTCACCTCTCTGGCCCCAAAACCCTCATCAGCCAAGTGAATGATTCATACCAGCTGAATCACAAGATTCCCCTTAGTGACAAATGCTTGTAATAAGACTCAAATACATACATATGTTGTGAAGGGGAATTGAAAAACCAATGACAATATACCAGTTTGACAAATAATTTTACATAGAGCATATTAAAATAAATATCCAGTTAATCAAAGTTGCATATTTAGTGTTATAAACCTATACCTGCTCTCTGGACAACTCTGAACATTAAGCACAGAAGTTATAGAATACCCAAATAGATAAAAATTTCACCAGAGATGAAAAGAGAAAAGTTCATGCTGAAAAGATAGGGATAATAACTTAAATCCTGCATCTCATTAGACAGCACACAGGAGCTTCTTGGAATCTTGGGAGTAAAAGAACGGGAGATCAACTTGGGACATGGAGCTAGTATCATAGAACTGTATTCTTTCACTGGTTCAAATGTGTCAGGGAATTCTTGGCCACTTCTGTAATCTAACCTAAGCAGTAAAGTTCCACAAAGGACTGAGAAACTAAAGCTAGAAATGAGGTTTTTGAGAAAAGCATTTGTACTTTGTTCCCCAAATTTTCTGGAATATTAACAAATACTTATAATGATATCATTCAGCAGTATCCCATAAAAGCAATTAGTGAAGGAAATCTATGGTAGATTAGAAAATCTATAGTGTAAAAACTGTATGACATGAACATTGATCTTTTTCTTATTCACAGAACATTTCTTGTCTAAAGATAATAATGGTACCACATGTAGAATTTCATTATATGGAACAATGATGGGATATTTTAGTGGTTATTTATGAACATTGCTTAGAGTTGTTTGCTAGATGGGGAACACTGTAGTGCAGACTGATTATTGGATTTAGAAGCAATCATGGTGTTGATAATGATCTAGTTGCTGATCTAGGTGTTATTATATAGAATTTTTTTAATCCATTGAGCTATACAGTCATGATACATACTTTTTATATATGTTGTCTTTTAATAGAAATAAAGCAATGAAGAAAGACAAGGTGATATTTAATGGAAAACCTAGAAAAATATCTTTAAAATGAAGAAAATGTTTGGGCAATTGTTATCTTTAAAGAGGTAGATTTGTACAGAAACCATCAAGAACTCAAAAAGTGTGCACAGATTTGTACAATACTAAAATGCTCATAATTTAGCAAAGCTGACAGCAGTTCTATTAATTTGACATAAATCATGGCATATTGTAATGGGCGGTGACTTTTAGCACATTTTAAGATAGACAAGCCTCAAAATGTGTCTTGAGAAACATCCTGGAGGAGTTGGAAAGGGTTAACTTTGCAGTTCTGACTTTGTCCTGGAATTCTTCTCCTTGCCTGAATTGTTAAAGTATATATATCATTATGGCCAGAGCCTGACCTGGTCACATGGTGCAAGGTAAACAACTATGGCCAGGCCTAGACATTCCAATCTATTACCATGGAAACCAAAAATGTATATAAGGTGAGAACAAAGGCAGTTAAATGCCACATTCTCTGGTCAGGAATGGGGGGCAATGACCGGTCCAAATTGATCCTAAATTAAAATTAATTAAAACTCCATTTGTTCTGAATTAGTTTTTGGATCCCCTGAGGAGTTTGACCCAATTTCTGATTTTTGCTGCAACAATATAAGAGAAAAAGAAGATCTGTTGGTAGATTATGATAAAGTAGACAAAGGCTTCAGAAAACTTCTGAGAGGGAATTCAGGACTTTCAAGGACTTCAGAAGGGGCCATTTGTTTCCTTTATCAGTCCATGGTCACAGTACATAATGTTCATATTCCTTGTGTGTAGTTGGCACATGTACATAACACATTAATTTCTTTTTCATCTCCTTTCCTCCCCCGTTGTCCTGGCTTCGTTCCCTCTGTACTGGAGAAAGATTGATCTCCCTACTTCCCATTGGCTAACTTTTATGTTCCTCCCACCGATGCAATAGTTATGCGCATATGTTTGATTTACTTCTCTTAAAATGTGTGCTCTTCAGGTGCATCTACTTTCCTTCACACGATTCAAGTTTGCCCACCGGTATGATGCAGAAATACTCCACTGTGTTGATGTATATACCACATTTACTTTTTCCATTTCTCTGTTGATGGATGTGTAGACTGCTTCTAAGACAGCTACTGTGCCCTGTGCTGCTATAATCATGGGTACGCATGCAGCCCTGTGCTATGATGTCTTTAATTCCTTCAGGTACCTTGAAGAGAAGTAGCTGAATCATTTGGAATTTCAAGATTTGTTTTTTCCCCCAGGTCCTCAACAGCATTTGTTGTTGTTTGATTTCTTGATGATGGCCATTCTTTCTGGGGTAAGATAGAATCTCAGTGTTGTTTGAACTTCCATTTCTCTAATGGACAGTGCTGTTGAGCTTTTCTTCATGGAGCGTTTCTTCAATGGCCATTCAAAAATTATCTCTAAATTCAGTACTAAAAATAAGCGTCTTCTTTTTATGTTAACTTACCAATCATGATGAAGGCTTTTTTAGGCCTCCCAGATACAAGGAACACAAACTATTTTAAATCATAAGGGGAAGAAAGCTCTCCAAAATACAATTAATCACTAAATACACAAAAGTTTTCTCTAAACTACAGACAGTGCACATCCGTCTCTGTACCAAAATTTTCTTCTGTTTTCATCTCTGTTGTGTACATGTCCGTGGGTAGTGTACTGTTAGGCAACATTTATCATTGAGCTACACCCCAGCCCTTGTCTTTGTTTTTAAATTCACAAACTGTGCATCCCTTTATTTAAAAAGTTTGGCAATCCTAATGTTATGCCATCGCTATTTCACCAGTATCATTAGCTTGAAGGTTCTTATCACTTTTTGTTCTCAAATATTTTAAAGAAATGCTTTCCAAAACAAGGGCTCACAGAGAGAGTAAAATCCAGAGGAGGTCTGACCCTTTGGTGGTGGGGGTTATAAGTCTGAAAAAGCCCCTGTTGCCTGAGAAAGTTTGTTGGTGTAGTGGTCACTTCCTCTGACTTATATAGATTATTTTTTTTTCATTTTAAAAGTATAAAAACAAAAAGATATTAACAAAGAGACACAAAGTAGCATAAGAATAGTACAATCGAATCTGAGTTACAGATAAGGTGACAGGGAATCAACAATGGTTGTTGCATTACATATTGATAACTTCGAAGTGAATACTCAGGAAAACAGATATAGACATGCAAAATTGGTCAGACAATTAATCATCAACTATTCCTTACAATAAAGTGACCTAAGTCAGTAGTATAACTTCTTTTTAAAGTGTGAAAGCAAAAAGAACTACATCATCAACAACAGAAAAAGAAAGAAAAAACCAAAAAGCATTAACAAAGAGACTCAAAGAAAGAAAAAAAAAAAAAAAGAGACGCAAAGTAGCTCAATAACCATATAATCAGAATTGAATTATAGACAAAGCAACAGAAAACCAACAATAGTTGTTGCATTGCATATTGATATCTTCAAAATGTATGCTCCGGAGAACACATATAGACATACAAGATTGATCAAACTACCAGTCATCAACTATTCCATACCATTAAGAGACATAAGACAATAGTAGAACCATGTTTGGCTTATATAGATTATACCCTGAGGCTCACAGCTAAACCCAGAGCACCCCTTCAGTATCTGGCTCAGACTTTCACAATGACATTATGGAGCTACACCCCAGTACAAATCTCTCTAAGGTAAAGCCACAACCTCCAGGAAAGGAGAACTTAGAAGGCACAGAATTCTGGTAGAAAAGGACTAACAGCAAGCTTACATAGGCTGACTAAGTAGGGTGTGTGGCAGACCTGTGCTTTTAATCACATTTCCTTTTCTAGATGGTGTCCTGCTGATCATCTACAGAGGTGTCACCAGAAGCATTAAGCCCATGTCTTTCAGCAGAGTAGCTGAAGGGGCAGCTACACACGTTCATCAGAGCCCAGAGAAGGGACTCCATGTAGATTCCCTGAAAACCATTTTCGGAATGTCTATTAACCGAAAATAATTATAAAGAAATCAATTGATAAATGACCCATTTACTGAGTTCATCAGTTTTACTAATTTACCAGGTAACTGTGTTAAGCAAAATTCATCTTGAATATATTGAATATGAATGTATTCTTATGAATATATTCATGAATATATTTCTCTTAAATATATTCAATAAATGTGAGTGTATTCTTAGTCTTTTAAAGATTGTCCAATTTGTCAAGAGCTCAGGGTCACAGATTTAGCCTCTTAATATATTCATGAAAACACCCATAAGGAAGGTAGTTTTGAACTGAATCAACCTCCGAATATAGTGAAGGGGTATACACTTAATGAATTATTTAATTTATTTATTCAATACTATGTGACAAGCAAAGCAACAGACACTAGGACTACACAAAACACAAAGCTATTGGCCTCAGAGAGCATAGGATCTTGATGTATCAATTGTCTTAAAAGAAGAGTGTTATTTAAAATTAGGCTCTGGCAAATCAATTTTGCAAGGTTGGTGAATTCCCCTTCTTTAAAAGGAGATATATTCATAGGTGATGTTGGGGACTACTTACATCGAATTGTGATTATTTGGTATAAATATTTTACTCCAGAGAGGTGTTATGTTGGTCCATATACTTCTTTACTTGCTGTGAACTATGGAGTTATATGACAATGATATTCATCTAGAAAGTGATCACTCTGCAGTAACCAGAGTTACTTCCCATTTTGAAAATGAAAAAAAAAAAAAGAATAAATCAAGGTTCACAAAGTTTGGAGACTTGACAGTGTCAACTAGTAAATTGTAAACCTGTTAATATCCAGGTTTGTGGAATTCAAGTTAAAGATATTTCCCCAATTCTCAGAGCTGCTATTACAACTTCATATTTTCCGTGGTAGCTGTGTTTAGCACTGGTTATTAACTCAAATTTCCAAAACAACAGTGAGAAAGATAGCTTATTTTTCATATCATTGAATTCATATTTCCAGGGACTTTATTATTTCCCACCAAAATGGGGCAGCAAAATGATACATCAGGACAAGGTTTATGTTAAATCGTGAAAATAAGGTTAAAGTGAACATAACTATTATTGTTGCTAATTATTTTTATTAAGCAATCAATAGCTTCATTAAGTAATACATTAGTCTTTTTGATGCTTTTATGGGGTAGAGAATAATGAGTTTACTTGAGCCAAACTTTGTAGAGCTTTTAAAAGAGAAAATGGTTTTCCCCCAAAAGGAATTACAAATAATAAAAAACCCTAAGCTGAACATTTTTATTCTCTGAGAAAGTCATCAAAGAAAATGAAAATATTGGCATTTCAGTATGCAAGTTTGCATTTTATGGAGCATGATTTTTATCAGGGACTTTTGCAGTTGTTCTAAGAGACGCCTGAATAGGAAGCAGGTTTGCTAGAAGGGGTATGACCCCTGTTTTTGTTTTGGAGCTTTGCGAAGACAGAAAAGAGCTTCTGTTATTGTTTTTCTGTATGTGCTGTAGTTATTTTCTACATCCTCATGCAGTTTTCAGTGAAACCAAGAAAACAAAAATGTCATACATGTTTAAACAAATGCTTTCTAACTGTGGCAGTACCTTGCTTCGAACAAAGGTTATGATTACACAGGAAACAGTTGACAATTAGCTATATATATTTATTTTTCTAAAATTGTATATATTTATTTTTCTATGAATTTATATTTATGAATCGTTATTTATATCATGGAAGAGGAGATGAGGCCAATAGCGTTCAATGTAAGAAAACATTTCATGTAACTTGAATTGGCTGTTATTCAGTCTGTTATTCAGAAAGATCTCAAGCATATCCTTTCATCTGAGCTTTGTCCACATGTCTGATGACAGATCTCCATCAGCCACCTTATACACATGGCGATAGGTCTGTCTGATCCTCCTAGCCTCTTGAAAGTATTAACCCTCTTACTGTAATTATTGAAGTTTAATATCACATCAAAAAAGTGAGTTCATTCTTAGAACCGTTTAGCATGTGCACTGGTTTGTGAACTTAGGGAAACATGGAGAGATGACCAGGACTGTGATGATGCCTGGTGTATGTTATGTTCGTGGATCATTGTGCCATGAAGCTTTGTTGCAAGACTAAGATTCCAACGAAGATGGATTTGCTTATTTAGGTTGTAGGTAACAAGAATTGTAATTTATCATACACTACATCAAGACAATGAGATGTTATTGAAGAAGGTGGATAAAAACCCTGTGTTTATGGACATTAAATGCCAAGTGACTATGTATTTTCTCTGACATTCTGTTTGCAAAAATAATGCCAATAATCATACTGTTGGAGACCTAGCCCCTCATCCGGGAACTATTTGCTAAGGCTGTGGTAGGAGAAAGTCTTTCTCAGCAAAGCTTATCAGCCCTAATTTGAGTCAAATTTTAAGATGAAATAATTTCATTGTAAGCTTGTCCTCCCAAAATTAAATCACGTTATTTAACTTTTTTCAAAAAGATTATTTTTCACTGAAAAAATGTAACATTTAAAAAAATACTTGTCTTATACAGAACATTTTAATGTATTATCTAAAATTCAAGTCTGTCTCCCACTAATAAACTTATGTAGGTGATAACAACATTAAAATTTAGATTACTGTGACTTACATATTTAGCATAATATTATAAAAATAAGGTGCAGAGTGATTATATTTGGAATTAGCTATTTAATCATCACTATAATACATATTGCAAGTACATATATTTACATTTTTTTAGCAGACTATGTCTAATGATGTACATTCAGAGTAAAGGCTAATTTTTATTTATTCAATTTTATAATAAAATATAAGCCCTATCTTATTAAGTGCAAAGTTATAAAGTCCCATCACATATGCAAAATTATGAACCTTATTTATTCATCATTTTTAGCCATTTCTATCAATAATCATGCAAGTTTTATTACTTAACACTTCATGAAAAGATAGATTAAAATAATTTCAAAAATTAATTAAAAGAGATAAGATTAGTAATCAGCATAATATGTTAAAGCTATATAAAAGATAAAATTATATTTCTATTCATTTTCATGGAAATGTTTTATGTTTTCTTATGAAAAGGGAAATTTTATTCAATATAAAATTGCACAAAAAGTTGCTGTGAATGTTTTGCAAGTAAGTTGGTTTTCCCTTTCAATCAATGCATAGTTTAATTTCCTATCTATTGCAGTCATGACAGAAACATTATGCTTTTTTCTCCAACATTCATGGAAAAGCCAGTTATTAAGGAGGTAATAAGAGCGATCATGTTCGCTAGTAAAGTTGAATAGTTTTACTTACGGGACAGATCGTCTCGTAGATACCAATTCTCAAGATTGTAGTGAATACAAAGTACTTGAAATATTTTCCTTGATTTTGGTGATGCCGATTCATGGGGAGCAGGGGTCCGTGTTCCCTAGTGCTAAGGTAAAGAAGTCACAAAAAACTGTAGATGGACACATTGTGTTCTTTAGAGGAGACAGCAAAAGCTTCATGGCAAAGCTTCCATTTCTGGAAATAGACAGTAGGGCTACTGGCAAAGAAGGGATTTTCATAAATTAAGGAAATTTAGGGGGCCGTCTTGTGCGTGAAGGTTCCACTCTTCTTATCACCTTGAGCACAGAGTGAATTTACAAGACTCATGTATTTTCACTTTGGGGTCCCCAGAGCTGTAAATGCTTGTGTATGCTTGCTCAGTAAACAAATGGACAGTCTGTGTGCACTTCGGTAATGACACTCTGCATGCAGTTCACGTAACTAATCGAAATTGGTCAAGAACGATAGATTGAAATGATGATAAAATACTCTGAATCTCAAGTTAAGAAATTTTAACTTTTAGCAGAAGTGTAGGGACTTAATAATTGGCAGAATTAGTTTCTTGAGAGGAATAATTTAACAGCTATCAGCTATAACAAGGTAACTCCTTGTTTATAATACTCCTGCAAATAAACATGTCTATAAAGTATTATGTAGAAAGCTTTAATGTAAAAACATATGTAATATTATGCTTAGAAATCTGCATTGACTTTATTTAACATTGAAAAAGTAGGAGGCAAATATAACAGCTCAGAAATTCACATAGGATTAAATTAGGAAATTTTATTCTTATCTTGGTATTTGTTCCTATGATTTGATTCTACAAAGTCAAATTTACCTATTCTTAGGTTTAGCTTTGTAATGCTGTAGTTCTCCTGGCTTTAGCAGCCGTTTAGTCTGTACTTTTTTTCTGAATTGCTTCAACTTCCACCAAAGGCTCATTATTACATATACCTGAACTCATTTGCTGTGACTATATAAATGGAGAATTCAATCTGACTTTGAGACAGTCTTAAATGCTCCTATTTATATTTCGGCTACTCATGCATGAACTTGATTACAAATTATGTGGACATAGCCTTAGTTAGTTAATCCCCAAAACATATTGCAAGCATATCATATTTCACTTGCAGGAACAACAGAATACTAGCTGTCATTGGTGTTTTATGAAGATAAATTATTGAACCACAAAAGCCATGAGATGAATTGTAACACAGCACTTGCATTTTATCCCTGAAGGGACTGTGGCACTGTCAGTTAAACACTGGTGAGCACAAGTTAGTTTTCATTTCTAACAGCGTTGTTGTCACTCTTGACAACAGTACCCATCATAGCGGAAGTGGATTCTTCCCAGAAAACCCACAGGGCTAAGTTGCATTGCACATTCTTTCCTACACGGCATCTGTGTTTCATTTGTGGTAGATGTTTTCCCAAGTAAACTCAGCCTTCGAAAGAATAACTTCTTATAAAAACAAATGCACATATAAAAGTATACCGATAAAAAACATATTTGCTAATATTGCCATATCTGTTCCCCAACAACAAGAGCTTGTGAACTGCACAAAAATTTATATTTAAATGCAATGCTATGCTGTCACAGCAGAAAACAATGCTTCAACCCTATTATTATACAGAAAGAAACTGCATTTGCACAAAGACCACTGCATTTTATTAGGAGAGCCAAACTGGGCACCAAATTCATTTCTGCAAGTCTTGGATTCTGCACCATAGCTAAGCAGTGTCTACAGCCCCTAGTGCAGGTGTAGTTTACACTATGCCAGGGGAAACCAGACATTTATTTCAATTTAAAGCCATTTTATTGGCCTTAGAACTATATACTTGGTTGATAATTGTATTTGAAGGATGTTGCTTATGGACCTGAAGCTCCAAAAATCAACACACTATACTATCATTGTCTACTTCCAAACAATAATTATCACACAAAAACAAAAACTAGCACAACGCAAAACCCCAGGAGTATCCAACATGGAGCACACAAGCTAGGTGTGAGGCAACAGTGTTGTGTCATTGTCTTGATTACATTTCCCTCAATGCTGGGACAAAATACCCAATGCTCAAAATGAATGAAGGAAAAGTTTATTTAGCTTACAGTTTGTGGAGGTTTCATTCCACACTCAGCTGGCTCCAAGGCAGAGTGGCACATGGCAGAGGGCAAACGTTCATGGCAGCAGAAGATAGCAAATCAACAAAAGCAAAGTGGGGAGTGGCAGAACGTGCAAGCCTCTTTTCCTCTCTTACTTTGTGAGCTGGCTACCCCTGCCCAGGGAGTGTGTAGCACTCACACAATCTCCATGCCTTCCCCTTGCACAGGCTCAGGATAAATACAAAGTAAGCACTCTGGCTCCCTACTGAATCACATAGTTAACCTTCTAAACTTCTCACAATGACACAGTGAACAGCATCCTAGAGCAGGAAGGGCATGTATTTTTCACCCCAGGATGTAGAGCTGCTGAGTCACTTAACCAAACCTCTAGACTCCCCAAGTTGACACCATGCATCAACTATAACAGTTATCTAACCCTGTCGTGGTGTAGATTGTCCTCCATGTCAGCACTTCTGTTGGCTGCAAGAGGGACAGGAAGCAGAACCCAAGAATTCCAAGCCAGTGCTAGTAGCACCTGAACCTCCATCCCATGCCACTCTTTAGTCCAAAGTAAGCCAGCAATCATAGCAGCATGTCAGGAAGAGCAGCTGAAAACAGGCATTTCTTCACGACCTGCAAACCAAGTACTATTTTCCATATTATCCACCCAGCCTCAGGTAAATTCAGGATATTAGGAAAAAATTCCCCAGATGGTGAAGGGGTTGGAATTGTGCCATATAAAGAAAAGTTTAAGATATTTGGAGTTCGGAGCAAGAGTAAAGCATAGGTAGAAGGTGGGGATAGGGCAGTTGTTTTCAGATAGATGCTCCATGTACCTCTCAAAGACAATGTGGACTGAATTTATGCCTGGCCTCCCATGCTTACTGGTAAGGAACAAGTGAATACCTGAGTTAGAATTTGATGTTAAATAGAATTAGGTCAGATCACTGTAGCCAGGGGAGCTAGGGGCTAGTGTGCAAAAGTGTAAGTTTGTTATGTGGAAAAGAGTTGCAGGCATCTAGGAGGTGCAAGCAGTAATTCTAGGTGGGTTTGGCTTGAAGAAGCAGTGCATGGCCTAGGGCCGATGTGTAGTTTGGCTTGAGTTTAGGATTCCTGGAGCAAACAGCCTATGAGATATAACACGGGACTCATACTTAGGCCAGACTGGGAGACACATTAAAGACATTGGGCATAATGCTGCAGAAACTGAGAAAATTTCAGAAGGTATTTGAAGTTATTTAATGAAATCAATAATCTCCATGAAGCTGGAGTTAAATGGAGAGAGAAAAAAAGTACTCTTTTTCCTGCTGTTTCTGAAATGAATGATATTTTTAGGGAACATTAACTTACTCACTACCTAAGACAAAGATCTAATCAATTTAGCAAGGTGTTATAAAGATCCAGACAAGTTGTTCTTTCATGGAACTACTTAAATTTCTATTCTAAAACCTTAAGTCCTGTGTGCAGTAATGTTTCACCAAATGTAGCCAGCTGGCATAGGGCAGGAGGTCTTCCACAAATCCTTTCTGAGGATGGCTCATAAAAATTAAACTCTAAAAAGTCATTGTATTTCTATCTTTGTAGGTGCTTCCTCATAGGAAGAGAAACGACATAGAATGAAGATGCCAGTCCTCGGTGAAGGCAATCCAGAGTGAAACTGTCAAAACAGCAAATGCACAGATGGTCTGAGGAGACCATCACATCCTTTCTAATACTGGTCTCTCTGTACAATACTCTCTTTGGGTTTAGTCCCTCTTCTCTGAAAGGAGTTGGGACTCCAGAGAATAACTGCACTGAAAGACTGAAAATCTCTAACAGACCCATAAGTAAACTCTATACTGACAGGTTTTTGTTTACCAATATTATTGGGCTTTCTGGATAATATAAACAATCTTTATCCTTCTTTGACTCTGGAAAACCTGGGCCTATTATTATTAAGAGCCCTTGAAAGAAGGGCCACTTAAAGAGTTTCTTTACAAGAAAAAGAAACTTAAAAATATCCAAGGACTGTGGAGACACATTAGACAATATATAAAGAGATATAAAGAGATGACTCAGCCACAGATGTTTTATTAATTGGAAACACGTGTCTTTGAAAGCATAAAGCACAGGGAGACATGTGTTTGTCGCTGTGACTGTCTGACCTGCACCCGTCTCAAACAGATTCCATCCAGTTTTCATGCAAGGGGATGGCTGCGGATGACCAGGCTTTTACCAATTGAACTGTGTTCCTTTCACAGCACAATGGACCGAAATTGGTCCCAAAGGCAGCTGTTCTGTGTGTGGCAAACAGGTGCATGGTGCTGTACCATCTGCAGAGGGTGCCAGTCTCTTTTGTCATAACTGTATGATCTCCCTAACACAAGGCATTTCTCAGTCCATGCTTCCTTCATAGTGATTCTACTGGCAAATACAAGTAATTACCATAAAGGATTTGATACACTTGGCTAATCTCACATGGAAATGACTCAGACCCGACTAAATGCAAAGACACAGTTTATTAGACTCCTAAGAGCTGAAAGGAGCAGATACACATGACATCACATATACACCTGACACCTGGCACATAGAGTAGCAGGCTGTGTCCTCCTGTGTAACAATCTTTTGTAACGCTGGGGTCATTTGTCTACAACACATGTGCTCAATCTACATTTTGAGCAGTTCCAGTGGTCCAGGTCTGTCAGGCAGACTTTTCTGGAACTGACCATCAAAGAGAGACAAGATGGCAGCAAAAAAAGTCAAGACTCATGTGTGATTTAGAATTTTCTAGGAGTCGCATTTAATGAAGAGCTAGAATAATCAGTAAGTACATTTTAGTCACATATTTTATGTAGTCAATGCGTTAAAATAATGTTTTGGTATGCAATCAATAGGAAAAAGTTACAAAGGAGACATCCTGTGATCTTTAACATACTATTACATACGAAACATTAGGCAGGAGCATCACATCTCAATTTGGAGTGACCCACATTTCATTTGGTGTTAGACAAACACCTGTGCCTAGTGCCAATGTAGTAGACAGCACAATTGAGAATGTGCCATGCTCTGTGCTTCCACTAAAGCAACCGCAAATTCAATTCCACCCATAGGTTGGAGTTGCCATGCTGTCTTGGTCTTTCAATCTGACCATAGGTCCATTCTGAGGGAATCTCAAGAAATGAGGGACTTGAGATTCCAAAGCTCTAGTAACTTACTGCAAGTTTTCTTATTCTAAACAAAGATTCTTTTTTTTTTTTTTTGTACCGGGAATCTAACTTAGGAATTTGTACTTGCCAGGCAGGCTCTGTGTCACTGAGCTATACCCCCAGCCCAAGAATTCTATTTGGTGTGCAAATTTTTATGTCCAATTTTGTATTTTTTAAAGAGTTAGCCCAGTTCCAATGAGGAAAACCTGGATCCAACCAGTAGATTTAATGAAAGCACAGGAGCCATAAAACCTTCTAATCCCGTTGAAAACATAACATTTCTTATCCTTTGATCATTCTGTACACTGGGAAAAAAATTCAATCTTTTCCTCAAATTTGGTCTGCAATGCTTACAAAGTTACTTTTATTGTCAGTGCAAAGTGAAGAGGTCAGCCAGAAACAGGCTCCAAACAGATTAATGGTGCCGGATTTTAGACAAGGTGTAGGGGAGGTACTTTACATTGCATTTTAGAAATCCCAGAGGCCCTGAAACATCACATGGCTAACACCAGCCTTTCCCTGAAGGCCACTCTAGTTCCTTGAGCTAACTTCCTTGGTTAAAACAGTACTGTAGGAGTAGAAAAATAAAGAGCTGCAAGTCACACACACTCTCAAAGTTTTATAGTGAAAATTTTATGCTACTTATTCACTTTTCATTCATTCATTCATTCATTCATTCAACAAAGAAGAGGGTCCCTACTCTTCTGAAGCAGTGTAGGTGCCGGTGGTTAATAAAAAGCAAATCAATCCCATTTGTACTCTCACTGAGTCTGTATTTGAGTGATGCCAATGCTACTATGAGAATCATGGGAAGAAAGCGATAATGCTGCTGACGTAATAGGATATATTTTATCCAGAGGGTCATCTTGAAAGAGAACTTTATCTAGAGAAAGGCTGTGTAGAAAACAGGATTCTGGGGAAAGGCGTTGCCATCAAAGTTACATTAATAAGACAACCCCACTTTCTCTATCACCGAGTATGAGTGTTTAATCACAGGACCCTGTTAATGATTCTTCATTACTTTTACTGCTATCTGTAATGATTCTTCATTACTTTCACTGTTATCTTTTGAAGTCTCTGCTTTTTGGCATCTTGTTTCTTGGAACATTAAAAGTGGTGCAGGGCTACGCAATGCATCTAGAATATGCGTTTCACAGGGCTAATAGCATTCCACATGGGCGGTCAGAATTCGCAGTTATTCCGGGTGACTTTTTGTACTCATCCTTTATCTCTCCTCCCCTGCTTTTCAGCAAACCATGGATGAGCTGAGGAAGACGACTAGGAGGCCGTAGAAAATCCCCAACTGGATATCAAGCTTGAGCATAGATGGGTTTGCTTTGTAGCCTTCTGTGCCTCTGTTAATCCTCACTGTTAAGTAGTTTTGATTTCAAGTGATCTCTCCTTCCCGCCATTTAACCGTAATGCTACCCTACAGTGCTAAATAGCTTTTGTTAGAGAAAATGAAATAACTATTTTGCAACCCTCAGAGACTTAAAATGGGAATACACAACATGCTAAGGAACAGATAATTTAGAAACTTAAATAAAGCACCAAGGTCAGAGACGGAATTTTCTTCATGATAAATGTCTTAATAAAAGAGATTAAAAAACAAGTAGTTATAACTACTCCCATACCCCCAGTTCTGCCATAAAAATAATGATTAAATCCAACAATAGGCTCAAAATCCCATTTTATTCACTGTAATAATAGATAGGGTTTTAAAATCGTTTTTATGGAAGCACAAATTTTGCAAGGAACGGAATTCTGCGGAGTTTCTCCTGGACTACGTAGTAGGACTTTGCTCTTCACAGCATTCATCTCAGACAAAGCAGGTCCTTTGAGCCCCTGAAGCATAGAGGTTGTAATACTCTTGCGATAACCTAGTTCTCCCTCACCTGTCCAGGTGCACAAAGATTACACATCACGGGCACCAACAACTAAATCCAGGCTGTATCTACAACTTTGCAAGTGAGGTCATTAAAAAATAGTCTCCATGGCCCGATGGGTTGGCATGCTTAAAATGCCTTTGGGCATATTAAACCATCATGAGTCTTTCCCCAAGCACTCACAGCCCTGCTTGGCAGGGGTGGAAATTCAACTCTCACCTCTCTCCAGAGAGTTCTAGCACAGTGCATAACCAGTGCAACTGTATTAGTGACCTTGTTCTCAGATGCCTAAGAGAGAGATCCTTTCTCACAAACCAAGACTGTGGCCTCAGCAATCTATTGAACTCTGTGGAATCTTAAGAACTCACTAATTCCCCCTTCTCAATTCAGAATTGGAATATGAATTTGTCTTCATTTCTCCAGATCTCAAGATATTTTCTGAGGTCCATCCCAGACAATTTACAGCCATTTGGGATGGTGGTGTGAGTTATCCAGTGCATACCGCCGACTATAGCTGTCCTTAAGTTCTTACTGACGCTCTAAGCTGACAGGCTCTCTGCTTCCAGGTGTGTTTGCATAATGGAACAGGCTACCAGCCTTGTGGCTCCTGGTGGGAGGGACATGCAGCTACTGCTCCCAAGTATGAACCTGTTGGCCACCAGCCTAGCAGGGACCAGAAAGTGCCCACAGCTCCCACCCCTGGTACAGAGGAGAAATTATCTACACACTGATTTATATCATGTATTTGAATCTCAAGAGACACTAAAACGTATCTAAGTGGGAATTCCATGCTCTTCTGTGGAAGTAGTGCTTTTGTGAGAGCCTCAGACTAGGAGAGCAAGAGGTGATCTTACTCTGAGCTGTTACTTCCCTTGTTTCTACTGTCTTTGCTTCAGGTGTTCTTAACTTTGCCTGATTGTGTAAAAATATAGCAGTTGACACCCTTCATGTCTGTCACTGTTATATAAATGACAATCAAAGCAAATTCATTGTTAAGCTCTACAGAGGCACCTAGACTGAAATCTGGGAATCTAGGTGCTTGGATATTATTACGAAGTGACCCTGAGTCATGATCCTTATTGGGTTGGAGATCCTGTTTGTTTCCACGGATTCAAAATTTCTGCCTCTCTCTCCCTCCCTCCATATGTCTTACCTTAAAAATCATGTCTCATTTTATTCAAAGTGATTCCCCAAAGAATAAAACTGATTTTTAATTATTTAGGGGGATGGAAAAATGAGACTGAGGTCATATTTAAATATCAAAGTATCCATATGTATGAGTCAGAGGCTAAATCCATCTCTACATCTGACTTCTATACAGTAAAAGCACGCCTTCTCTTAGCTTGATTCCCTGCTCCTGGGTACAACACCTTCAGAGTGTAAGAGATCAAAAGATATTGAAAAATGTTACCACAGCCTCACTCAAATACTATGTATCGCTCAACATATTTCAAGCAAATCTTTGATCTTTTCCAAAGAGAGATAGTAGATAAGTTAGTGAAATACTGGCATGTATCTATAATTTAGTTTATGTGTTTCAAGGAAAAATCATATTAGATACTTAGATCAGAGGTTAAAAGTTGGTCATTTCTTATTTAAAACATTGCTCCTTAGAAAACATTAACACTGCCAAATAACCCTTATAGTCAGAAGTAACTATGCCTTTTTACTTAGTTTAACTAAATTTTGTGTGTCTCTTAACATTCCCAGGTTGGACTCAAACTTTCCATTCTCCTGCTTCAGAAGCCTCCCAGAGTGCTGGGATTACAGGTGTGTGACACCATGCTTGGCTCTTAAATTGTGCTTTAATGAAGATGTTTTCTAGTATTTGTTACTCTGCAATCGCTTTCTACTGAGAGTGTCTTTCTGTGATAGTATATGGGCCTGTTGTAATAACATGCCACAGACCACATGGCTTAAGCAGCAGAATTTGTTTCCTACAATTCTGGAAATGGCAAATCCAAAGCTAACTGTAGCCTATTTGGTTTCTCCTGAGGCTTCTGTCTAGCATTGCAGATGCTGCCTTTCCATCTGCCCACACACGGCTTCTTTGGATGTCTGTGTTCTAATCTCCTTTATAAGGACACAATGTCACATGGGGTAAAGACCTATTCTAACAATCCCACTTTGATTTACTTGTTTGAGGGCCCTGTCTCCAACTGCATTCACATTTTGGGTTCCTGGAGTTTGGACTTCAATAGCCAAACTGAGGGGGAATATATAATCCAACCCCCAGGTTTGGTTTCCTTTTAATGGTGGTACACCAGCAGGCCCCAGTAGTCTCTTGAGCTGAATATTGCAATATTGAAGCCAGTTGCCATATTCTTTTGCAGACGTTTCAAACTGTATCATAAGATTCTGCAAGGTATTCCCCATTTGCTTTCAATGCCCTCTGTAGAAGTGTGCTTAAGTTTCACACATTCCCCTTAAGCAGTGGTCCTAAAATCAGTCTATGTTTTCCAAAAATGATTATTATCCTTATCTGAGTGACTTTTCTTTCATTGCTGAGACAAAATACCCAACGTCCAAAATTAATTAAACAAGGAAAGGTTTATTTAGCTCACAGTTGGTGAAGGTTCCAGTCCATACTTGGCTGTATCCAAGGCAGGGTGGCACAGGGCAGAGGGCAGCGGAAGACAGCAAAGCAACAACAGCAAAAGGGAGGAGCGCAGTAAGCAGCCTCTTTCTCTCCCATACATATGCAAACTATCTGCCCCAGGACTGGTGTAGCACTCACACCCATAATCCCAGCATTGGACCATGAATCAATCATAAACTCTAGAAGTCTACCCCATGACTGCATGAGGCTTTGGGTGGGGGGACATCCAGACACAAACTGTAGCAATCCTTTATAATTTTTACATGGCTCATAACTGTGTAAGCACCTAAAATAATCTTTGGATGATTGTGATGAGAAATGGCATTATTACATGCTGTTTTACCAATAAACGCTATAGTCCTGGCTCATGTCCATTTTGTGATTAATGATGAGTCTTGATTTCTTCCTAACTTCACTAGCACAGAAGCACTAATTTTTTATTTGATCGGGTGCTTGCCTGGCCAAAAATTCGCAAAGCTTTGAGAGTTGTTCAATATTACAAAATTCAACATAAAAAGATTCGCACACTTGAAGATTTCAAGCGATCAGCCTTCATCAAACCTATATTTTTAGCAGTAGCTTCTGCTAACCAGTTTGTATCACTGAATACTTTTGCATTAAATTTCCACTATTACCCAGTGAAAGTAACTTTGAGGTACCAATTGAAAATCATTTTTGCTAAAAGCTTACTTTCTATGGATTGAAAATGTAATAGGTGAACTTTTTCTGGAGGACAGTAGGATTTTTTTTTCCCCTCTTCCTAACAAGACCCAATACAGGGAGAGTTCCTCTCAGAACTTCCAATTCCAGTATCCTGGATGCAACATAAAATTGTATCTGGAGCTTTTTAGAGATGCAAAAACAGAGATATCTTAAATATTCTGGGTTAGAACCTCTTGAGACAGAGAGTGTTTTAGAAATTTACACATGGTCAGAGGTGAGGGTTTTGCTGAATGAACCTTGAAGTCAGCTGAACCTCAGAATCATATAGAGGCCCTTAACCTGCTGCCTGGATCTCATTCCACTGCCTGATTGGAAGCATTTTTAAAGCTTCCCAGGTGTGTCTTATGGCTACATGTTGGTCTAATATCCGTTTCTGTCCAGGGTGAACAGGTCCCAAAAACGAGGTACCCGCAGATAATTAAAAAGTTAGAAGAAAAAGAAATACACGAGAGATAATGTCCTGGGATCAGGGCATTTACAGTTCTCTTCACTGTAGCCTCAAGTCACCTTTTCCATAACCTTTTATTGAGATAAAACAAAAGAGGAACCTGGGCCACCGGGTGGAGGGTGGATAGTAACTGTTTTAGCAAGAACAATACAACTCAATTACCATAGGCATGAGACTTGACTAGATAGCTAGCCTGTTATTATTCCTTTTCTACATAACACAACAAAACATTTAGTGTGGGCTCCAGGGCTTACAAAGCTTTTGTTCGACTTCCTCCAGAACACAACAACCTAGGTCTGGTTATACCTAAGGTGATACATTGAAAGATTAACTAAAGAATGCCCTTCTCCACAGCTACAACCACAAGACTACACTGATGAGAAATTAGAAAATGACTTTACTAGTTATAATTTGAAAAATCATTGAAATGCTAAAAAGATAATTATAGGACCAAGTCTGAATATTTCATTCTTATTGTAAGGGATTGAGGACAAACTGCTAATGACCGTGAGTCTTGGGCACCGGGGTGCTTGGTCTGGACTAGGAGCTCACTGCAGTCTGTACCCTGAAGCCTTAGCTATCTTGCAATTCCCTGCAAGACTTATTACAACACCGATTGTTGAGCCCATGTGCTGTGTTTTTCACTCAGTAGTTCTGGGTTGGGTCCAAAATTTAAATTTGGGGGAATTTTAAGGATATACTGATGCTGCTAGTCCAGGAACCACAATATGAGAACCAGTGTTAGCAAGTGTCCATATTCATAGAAAGACAGACAGCCTTTCATGCCGGCAGAGCTATTGTTACCCTCCCGAGTTGAATAAATAAGGGACCATGAACCCAAGACCTCCTATAGTACCTCCAAGGCCATGGGGAAAAAGTAGGACTAGACAGACTCTGGAGTATTCCATACTGTTACTTTTAATTCTTATGAATATAATACATGGAACAGATTAGATTAAAGTGTACAAGGTGCATATTTAATTTCCATTTCTTTCATGCTCACTAGTTTATATGAGCTTTTCCCTGTGAGCCCCAGGTTATAATGAATGCATAGATTTAATTGCAAAATGCAGAGGGGAGGTATGAGATAACAATCATTTTCTTTTCATTTTTTTCATAGTCTTACATTTCTAAAAAAGCTGACTACTCAGAGACATAGGCTTCCATATTGTATTATACCATGGGCTTCAAAATCTCACGTATCATGGAGATTTGAAATAAAATACTCAAATTGTCTTCTTTTATTAAATCTCCACCTTAAACACGCTAAGAAATACCTCCTCAGGCTCCCACAATAATGGGGTATATTCTCTGAGATCTGTTCAAAAGAAACTTCTTGTTAAATTACAAGCTAGAAAACTATGATCTCTAAGTGGTCAACCATGAGATATCTTTGTGGAATGTGTAGTTGGTTCCATGTTCCTCAC